>CM052799.1:194487095-194524629 GCA_028533885.1 Nasua narica
GCCCGCCCCCAGCTCCCGCCCCGCCCTGAGCTCCGGCCCCGCCTCGAGCTCCCGCCCCGAGCTCCCGCCCCCCCTCGAGCACCCACTGTATCCCAGCTTTTCGTTTCCATCCTATCGACACCAGAATCAAAGGGCTCTTTCAGGGCCCTTCTCACATGGCGCCGTCTGGGGGAGCCCTCTACGTGGTTGCATAGGCAGCGTCAGGGCTGCCCGGACGCAGGCTGTGTCCCCGCACTTCTGTCTTTGTCACGTGACGCGAGCACATGAGCCCTTTGGCCCCAGTAGTGGGGGGGCGGGGGTCCCTGGGCCTCTCAGGCCCCCGCAGCCCCGCCATCCGCCCCCCTCTGGCGTCTGCCCTGCAGGGAGAGGAAGCTGCAGGCGCGGCGGGGCCTGCTGCGGGTCCGCGCCTTCTTCAACGCGCCGGTGGTCATCTTCCACCTCAACATCCTGTCCTACTTCGCCTTCCTGTGCCTCTTCGCCTACGTGCTCATGGTGGACTTCCAGCCCACGCCCTCGTGGTGCGAGTACCTCATCTACTTCTGGCTCTTCTCCCTGGTGTGTGAGGAGCTGCGGCAGGTGCGCCGGCCGGCCCCTCCCCCACTTCCCTCCGGCCCCCGGCCCCCCTGGGTGCGCCTGGCCTCCGGACCTGCAGCCGGGTCCGTTTTGTGGGTGCGCTCCCGGTGGGCTCACCAGGCACCCAGATGCCGCTACCAGGACCTGGGGCGGCCTCAGAGCTCCCGGGAGGCAGGTACGAGGCAGGGGTTGGGGGCGGAGGCGGGTGTTGGGGGCAGGTGCAGAGGCAGATACAGAAGCAGGTGCGGGAGCTGGGTGCTGGGGGCACGAGTGGAGGCAAGTGGGGGAGGCGGGTGGGGAGGCAGGTGCTGGGGGCACGAGTGGAGGCAGGTGGGGGAGGCTTTGCTGTCCCACTGGCCCCTGAAGGAACTCCTGGGACCGCCTGCCTGACTCACCCCGCTGCCAGCATCCGGGGCTGCCGCCATCCCACCCCCACTGGGGGCTCCCAACGGAGAGGAGTGACCATCCTAAGAACACACACATTTGTGGGCTGAGCAGGGCTGGGGCCAGTCGAGGGTGGGCTCAGGGCGGGCCACCAACACCTCTGCCTGGAACTCCTCTCCCCTTCCTCCTCAACCTCGGGGACCGGGAACGGTGGAAATCTGCCCCCTCCC
Organism: Nasua narica; assembly: GCA_028533885.1. Taxonomy (NCBI): domain Eukaryota; kingdom Metazoa; phylum Chordata; class Mammalia; order Carnivora; family Procyonidae; genus Nasua; species Nasua narica. Next base: position 194,488,283 of record CM052799.1, read on the forward strand.
TGGCTAGCCTCGCTGTCTGGGAAGCGAACGTTCTTACTGCTCTGGTGACAATGGTGATGACAGCCAGGCCCCTGACCGTGTCTTCTCTCAGCTTTTCTACGACCCCGACGAGTTCGGGCTGACGAAGATGGCGCTCCTCTACTTCAGCGACTTCTGGAACAAGCTGGACATCGGCGCTATCTTGCTCTTTATAGCAGGACTGACCTGCAGGTGAGTGGCCCTGTCCCCGCTGGGCCTCCCCCTCTGCGATGGCAGCCCCGAGGGCTCAGGTCCCCCCGAATGTGCTTGTTGTCTGTCTGGTGAGCAGAACCTCCCCCAGGACTATTGGAGGAGCAGGGGAGAAGGGGCCGGAGCTCCTGCAGCCCAGGGGCCCCCTCGGGCACCTCCTGCCGTGGCCCCGGTTAGTCCGCTGCCCCTCAGGGCCCCATGCGTCCCTGCCATCGTCCCTTTCTCCATGAAGCAAGAGGGACCAGGCGCGCTGCTTCCCAAGAGGCCTGCAGGGCCTGCCTGAAACTGGGCTTGTGGACTTTACTGGAGAACACCCCTCTGGAGGCTCTGGCCTGGGAGCTCATACCCCATTCTTAGTACATTGGGGTCCGGAGGCCTCCAGAGCCACCGTGGGCTCGGACGGGTGAGCAGGCAGATGGGGCGGGTTCTGGGAGCAGCAAGCTGAGGGCCCTTGGTTCTGCCTCGGGCAGGCTGGTCCCCGGACTGCTGTACCCCGGACGTGTCATCCTCTCTCTGGATTTCATCATGTTCTGCCTCCGGCTGATGCACATTTTTACCATCAGTAAGACGCTGGGGCCCAAGATCATCATTGTGAAACGGATGGTAAGGGGAGGAGTGCATCCTGACGCCAGCTGCCAGTGAGGGTCCCCAGGGCTTGAGCCCACCACCAGGTTCCTATGTCCCTGCTTTGCCCTCAGGCTTCCAACCCCAGCATGCCTGTCTCTGGTCCTTGTTTGTACGTCACCTCTTCCAGGCAGCCTTCCCTGATTGCCACATTTCGTTCCTTATCCCTTACAGCTCCTGTCGCTCTCCTCCGTGGGTCACAGTCCCATCCAGCCCCTTGTGTGGTGCTTGGCATCCCATTAGGATATGGGGTCAGGCCCAGGACTGTGGGCCCCGTGTCCCTGCCCTGGGTGTCAGAGACGCTCCCAGTACCACGGAGTCCCAGCCCAGGTGGATGGGGGACAGGGCACACGTGGGCGTGCGTGGCTGCAGTGGGGGCCGCCTTGTCTCTGCAGATGAAGGACGTCTTCTTTTTCCTCTTCCTGTTGGCGGTGTGGGTGGTGTCTTTTGGGGTGGCCAAGCAGGCCATCCTCATCCACAACGAGAGCCGAGTGGACTGGATCTTCCGGGGGGTCGTCTACCAGTCGTACCTCACCATCTTCGGGCAGATGCCGGCTTACATTGACGGTAGGACGCAGGGCGCCGACAGTGCCAGCTGCAGAGCTCACAGAAGGATGGGGGACGGGGGATGGGGGGCGGCAGCCCCCCAAGGGCCCGTGTGGCGGAGAGACCGGTGCGTGTGATGCTCAGTTGAGGGGGTTTGGCATCATCGGGGCGGGGGGAGCCTGAGCTGTACCTCGAGGTTGTGCTGAGATCCCAGGCGGGCCAAGGGTGTGGCCTGGGTGCTGGGGCACCAGCTGGCACCCCTCCCCCACACCGCATGTCCTCTGGACGGGGGGAATCATATGTGCATAGTGAGTTCTTTCTTTTCAACAGCTTCATCGAGATATAATTCACATACTGTGAGGCTCACCTGTGTAGAGTGTGCTTTAGTGGTTTTTAGTGCACTTACAGGAGTTAATTTTAGAACATCCGCATCACCCACCGAAGACACCCATTAGCAGTCACTTCCCATCCCTCCCGACTGTTGGCAATCTTTACTCTACTTTCTGTCTGTACCATTTGTCTTTGCTGGACATTTCATATGAACCGGATAATGTAATGTGTTATCTCTGTATCTTGCTTTTGCTTAGTGTAATGTTTTCAAGACTCACCCATGTTGTGGCCTGCATCAGTATTTAATTACCGCTTATTGCTAAATAACATTCCATTGTATGGACAGACCACATTTTGTTTATGCATTTATAAGTTGGTGAACATGTGTTGTTTCTACTGTTTGTGATGAATAACATTGCTATGAACAGTTATATATAAGTTCTTTGTAAGTTTTTGTGTGGGAATGTTTTCATCTCTCTTGGACACATATCTGGGACTGGAATGTATACTTGTTGGGTTGTATGCTAAGTCTGTGTTTCACTTTTTGAGACCTGGCCAAACTATCTTCTGTGGCAGCTGCCCTGTATTTTATGTCCCCATCAGCAATGTACCCGATGGCCCCAATTTCCACATTGTCTCTGCTTTATCATCCCCCCCTTTTTCTTTTTTGCTTCGAGCCGTCCCAATGGGTGTGAGGTGCATTTCATTGTGGCTCTGATTTGCATTTCCCTGATGGTAAATGATCCCATCATCCCATCAGATGACCAGTGGAGCATCTTTCATGTGCTCCCTGAGCCATTCGGGTGTCTTCTCTGGAGAAATAACTACTCTCCTCATCGGCCCATTTCTCAAGTGGATTCTTTTTCTTTCTTATTGAGTTACAAGAATTCTTTACATGTGGACACCAGTCCCTTCTCATATGGATGATTTACCAATATATTGGGTCATCTTGTCACTTTCCTGATGGTGTCCTTCGAAGCACAAAACTTTTTAATTTTGATGAATTCCATTGCTTTTATCGTTTGTGTTTATCTAGGAACCCGATGGCTGATCCAAGGTCATGAACACTTACATCTGTGTTGTTATTCCAGAAGCAATAGCTTTCGCTCTTACTTTTGGCCTTCGAGCTATTTAAACTAAGTTTTTTCTATAGTGTGAGGTCAGGGCCATTCTTTGGCGTGCAAATCTCCAGTTGTTCAAGCACCGTGAGCTGAAAAGGCTATTTCTCCCCATTGCATTGTCCTGGCCCCCTTGTCAAAAATCAATTGACCATCAACGAAAGGGTTTCTCTACAGATTCTCAACTCCACTGTGTCGATCTGTATGTCTGCTCTTGAGCCAACACCACTCAGTCTTGGCGAGCGTAGCTTCGCAGTAAGTTTCACAAGCAGGACGTGAGTCCTTCAACTTTGTTCTTTTTCAAGATTTCTTTGGCCTCTGGGACCCTTGGGTCCCCATGAATTTTTAAATATTTTTTTTAAAGATTTTTATTTATTTGAGAAAGAGAGTGAGAGACAGCATGAGAAGGGAGAAGGTCAGAGTGAGAAGCGGACTCCCCTTGGAGCTGGGAGCCCGATGTGGGACTCGATCCCAGGTCTCCGGGATCATGACCTGAGCCAAAGGCAGTCGCCCAACCAACTGAGCCACCCAGGCGCCCCCCCATGAATTTTTGGATCAGCTTCTCATTTTCCCCAAAAAAGGCGTCCAGGATTTTGACTGTGAGCATGGGATACCTTTCTGCTTATTTAGATCTTTAATTTTTTTCAACACTGTTTTATAATTTTCAGTGTGTAAGTTATACTCGTTTTAAGTTTATTCTTAAGATTTTTATTCTTTTTCATGTTATTGTAGATAGTTATTTTGTTAATTTCATTTTGGGATTGTTTATTGCTAGTGTATAGAAATATGCTATATTCGTGTGTCGATCTTGTATCCTGAAACTGTGCCAAACTTCCTTGTAGCTGTCACAGTTTTTTAGTGGATTCCTCAGTATTTACGATACACAAGATCTTGCTCTCTGCAAATAGAGATGCTTTTACTTGTTCCTTTTCCATCTGATACCTTTATTTCTTTTTCTTGCTTAATTATCCTGGCTAGAACTCCTGGCAAAACATTGAACAGAAGGGCCCAGAAAAAACATCTTTATGTTGTTCCTGATCTTAGAGGACAAAGTCTTTCACTACTAAGTATGATGTTTACTGTGGGGGTTTTTGTGAATGTCCTTCATCAGACTGAAGAAGACCCTTCTAACCCGTTTCTCTAGCGCTTTTATTATAAAAGCGTATACAATTTTGTCAAACACTTTTCCTGCATCTGTTGAAATGGTCACATGATTTTTGTTTTTCATGCAACTAATATGGTGGGTTATATCAGTTGATTTCCAGATGTAAAGCCAACTCTGCCTTCCTGGGATCTATCTCACTCGGTCATGGTATGTAATTCTTTTTATGTGCTGCTGGATTCAATTTGCCAGCATTTTAGGGAGAGTATTTGCATCTATGTTCGTAAAGGGCCTTGCTCTGTGGTTTTGTCTTTGGTTTTGGTACCGCGGTGATACTGACCTCATAGAACGCATTGTGTTCCCTCCTCCTTCGTATTTTGGAAAAGTTTGTGAAGGATTGGTTTCAGTTCTTCAGACATTCAGTAGAATTCACGGATGAAGCCATCTGGGCCTGACCTATGCGTTGTGTAAAATTTTAAGTTATGGCTTCGATCTCTTTGCCTGTTATAGGTCCGTTCGTATTTCCCATTTCTTCTTTAGTCCCTTCTGGTGTTTTGTCTCTTTCTAGGAGTTTGCCCATTATTCTAAGCCATCTACTTGGTTAGCACAGAGTTCTGTAGTATTGCCTTAGCGTTCTTCTTATTTTTGTGGGGTTGGTAGTGATGTTCTCTCTTTTGTTTATAACTTGAGCAATTTGAACCTTGTCCTCCCCTTGATCAGTCTACGTAAACAGTTGTGCTCTTAATCTTTTCCAGGAGCCAGGTTTTGGTTTTATTGATTTTCCTTATTATTTTCATATTCTCGCTTTTTTTTATTTGCATTCTGACCTTTCTTATTTCCTTCCTTCTGCTGGCTTTAGTTTCCTTTTTTTAGTTTACTAAAGTGGATGGTTATGCTATGGATTTGGGCTCGTTCTTCTTCTCCTTACCAGAGCATGTTTGGGGCGGGCGTTGGCAAAATAGACGCAGGCGGTGGGAGGTACAGACTTCCAGTTTTTTAAAAATAGTACATGCTTATTGTTGCAAAAACGTTAAATCCAAAGTAAATATAAATTGTCTGTGAGCCCACTTGCCCGGGTTAACTGCCCTTAACGACTGCCACGAGGGGTTTCTCCTTGGGAGTATTCGGATCTACAAGCTGGGCATGTTATTTCTGTTTTATGACCTCCTATACCCTTCCCTCGGCTACAAATGGGGACTACACTTCGGTTCGTAGCCCCCCATTGTGTGGGTCAGCATGTGGCCTGTGCCACACGGTTCCCTCCCCCTGCTTCCCTTCTCATGACGATAGCTGTCTATTTTCTCGGTTCGAATTCTGTCCCATGGCCTGAGCTCTCTGCACTTGGGCCTACGTCACTCCTCCCGGGGCTGGCTCCTGCTTGGGGCCCAGGACGTGCCCTGGAGGGGTCGGCTGGGTGCCACGCCGGGGCCCGTGCCAGGCTGGAGTGCGGGCCTGCCTCTAGGGCTCTCCTCTCCCCTCGGCAGCCACGCTTCCTGCCCACGGAGGGCACTCGGGTGTAGAAAGACACCTCTCTCCGGGCCTGAGCTGACAGCTGAGGTCAGCCAGCTGTGGGGGCGTCCAGGCCCTGGGGATGCTCACTGCCCAAAGGACACCTGTGACTCTGTGCGGTTTCTTTGTTCCGTGTCCCCCCAGGTGTGAATTTCAGTCTCGACCAGTGCAGCCCCAACGGCACGGATCCCTACAAGCCTAAGTGTCCTGAGAGTGACGCCATCCGGCACGAGCCTGCCTTCCCCGAGTGGCTGACGGTCATCCTGCTCTGCCTCTACCTGCTCTTCACCAACATCCTGCTGTTGAACCTCCTCATTGCCATGTTCAAGTGAGGCCCGCCCGTGGGGGGGACACAGGGAAGTGGGCCTCCTGGGGGGCTGGGGTCCCACGGGGAAGTGAGCCTCCTGGGGGACACAGGGCCCAGCGGCGTGCTCTTTGTCTGCGTCCGGAATTACCCTCCAGGGTGCTCTGTGTTTGCTTTTCATGGGCCGCCCCCGCCCCTGCCCCCGCCCCCCCAGGTCCCCCAGACCCCCCCAGGTGCTGTGGCGGTTCCGGGGCTCCCGCGGGCTGTCCTGTGACCCCCCCCCTGCCGCCTCCCGCCAGCTACACGTTCCAGCAGGTGCAGGAGCACACAGACCAGATCTGGAAGTTCCAGCGCCATGACCTGATAGAGGAGTACCACAGCAGGCCCCCTGCGCCACCCCCCTTCATCCTCCTCAGCCACCTGCACCTGTTCATCAAGAGGGTGGTCCTGAAGATACCCGCCAAGAGGCACAAGCAGCTCAGTGAGCCCGCCCTCCCTCCGTGGCCCCCAGAGCACGCCCTCCGCTGTCCCGGGACTCGGGCACAGTCGGGCTTGTAGGGAGCGTGGTGGCGGCTCCTTCTAGAACCCGGGAAGCTCTGCGGGCCTCTGACTCACCCCTGGCCCCTTGGGTGGGCGTGGGGTGGGCTCCCCCTGCCCTTCCTTCCGGCTGGGGCCCCTCCCTGTCCCCCCACGCGGGGACCAGTGCCTGCATGTGCCCCCCGCCCCCACAGAGAGCAAGCTGGAGAAGAACGAAGAGGCCGCCCTTCTATCCTGGGAGACCTACCTGAAGGAGAACTACCTGCACAACCAGCAGCACCAGCAGAAGCAGAGGCCGGAGCAGCAGATTCGAGACGTCAGCGACAAGTACGGAGGCCCGGCGGCCGGCGGGAGGGAGACCCTACAGCTCCAAGTCGCATGGGGGCCGCGGCCCACTTGGGCCAGAGCCCGGGGAGGGGAAGCCTGTGTCCTCCAGGTGACCCACGGCCTTCCCTCTGGGGCCTTGGGAAGACTGGACCCCCCAGGGGGGAGGGTGAAGGTCACCTGCACTGGGGACAGGGCTGGGGGGGAGCTCAGTGAGCTTGCGGGTACACAGCCTTGCTGCAGCGTCTGTGGGACCGTGGTATCCGGCCCGGGGCTCGGGCTCGCTGGTCGTCCCCTGTCCTCAGTTCCCTTCTCCCCACTTCATTCTGGTGTGAGTCGGCGCTGTGCCCGGCTGTCTGCGGCACCCCCCGGCCCTGGGCGGTGGGAGGAGTTGTCCCGGCGGTCAGGGCGTGCCTTGTTGTGGGCCAGGAGGAGGAAGGGGACACGGGCCGCCGCTGTGCCGGCTCCTGCCCCTGGGGCCGTCCCCTGGACTCTGCACGGAGAGGGGCGTCCTGGGGCCTCGGGGGGCCTCCAGGGGGCGGGCTCCCTGCAGCCAGGCCGAGCGCACCTGTCCTTAGAGCCGCACACCTGCCTTGCTGTGCCTCTCGGCTCCCCCGTGACCGGAGCCAGGGATGGCAGCCATAGCTTGGCACGGCTTCCGGAACACATGGAGGGAGCGCACGTGTACGGCAGGGGTCTGTCCTGGCCGGGGACATGGGGACGACGCTGCCCTGCACTGGCCACCTTCCCTCCCTGGGTCGGGGGAGGGGTCCGAGGCGGGGGCGGGGGGGGGGAGACGGGGTGGCGCCGCGGCCCTGGGGCTGAGCTGAGCCCACCCCCCTCCACCCACAAAGCAGGGAGGGGGTTGCGGATGAGGTGGGTCCCTGACAAGCTTGACCTGGTGACGGGAGTCATGGGTCGGTAGACGCTCCGTCAGCACCCACACCGCGCATCCAGGGGCTGGCTGGGGGGCGCGGCAGGAAGCAGTTCGTGGGATTGGGGAGCACGGAGTGGGGGAAGAGGAAACACCCGGGCCCTCCGTGAGCCTTCTTCTTCTCCTTTCCCTGGAGAACCATTCGACGCGGGTCGGCGAGGTGGGGGCTGAGTTTGCTCCAGGAGGGCGTCCCCCAGGTGGCCCCGGGCACAGCCGGGGGGAGTCTGGACGTCTGGCCGCAGAACTACTTTCTACAGACGCGGCAGGCCCGGCTGGCGAAGCTCCCGTGTGGAGCACAGTTAAGACGAGCAGACAGAAGGTCCCCGAACATCGCACTGCCCCTCCCCCGCCCTTGCTGCCCAGAGGCGGCTCTGACCTTCCCGCTCCACCTTCTGGTGGCCTGTGGGACTCCTGCGCCCCCGCCCAGGGAGGCCCCTCCAGGCGTCAGATGGCCGGGGCAGGAGGCAGTGTTCATTCTGTTGTAAATACTCGCCGACTGAGGGGCAGATCCTGAAGTGACGGGCAGGAGAGGCCAGGCCGCTGGGTCTGGCGGGGACCTCCCCTGCAGCCTGGCGCCGCATTTCCCCAAGCTCCGGGCCCGAGCTCGGCCCGGCTGCGCTCAGCCCTGTGCCCTTTCTTCCAGGGTCAACACCGTGGTGGACCTGCTGGAAATGGAGAGTCTGAAGCGGTCGGGCTCCACGGAGCAGAGGCTCGCCTCCCTGGAAGAGCAGGTAGGTGCGGGCCAGGCCCCCTCGTCTGGGTCCCGCATCCGGCAGGCCTGGGCCCCGCTCTTGGAGAAGGAGCAGCTGGGAAATGACCCTGAGACGGACTTGGGGAAGGTGGGGGCAGCCGTTCCCACGGGAAGAAGCGCCTTGTTTGTCCTCCCGAAAATGCTGTCGGACTCTTGCCCACCGAGCTAGACCCCCCTGCACTGGGAGCCGTCTGCGGCATGGGCTGCTCGGGGGGCTGCCCTGGTCCCCTTCTCCGGCCTCCGCAGAGCTGTCCTCTGAGGTGACCGCCGCGCAGGACTCCACGTCCGGACGTCCCAGGCTGCCTGGGGTCGCTGGGAGGGAGGGACATTCGCAGGGGTGCAGGGTGCATTAGGACGCCTGTGCGGCCCCCCGGGCTGAGGGGCAGTGCCGCGCAGCAGCGTGTGGGCATCTCAGACCAGCCCCAGGTGGCCGGCACGCGGGGTCGAGGTTTTGATGCTTCTGCAGGCGTGGAGCTTGTTGTTTTAGAAGAGGCAGCTGACATTAGGTGGACAGCCCCTCATCCCCCGTCAGTGGACACTGATAGTCCCCCCACCAGTCGGGCCACACCCACTGGGCTCCAGCCCTGGGCCCGAGACAGGCACCTTGAGCAGCCTTGCAGGCCAGCTGGGCTCGGGTCCCTGAGCGTTCATTCCCCCACCCACCCAACTATTTACTCATTTATTTATTCATCTGTCCTTCCTTCTTTCCTTCCATCCTTCCATCCATCCCCGTCTATCCATCCTTCTGTCTATCCTTTCATCCATCCATCCCTCCCTCCATCTTTCCTCTTTCCTTCCTTCCATCCATCCATCCCCATCCATCCGTCCATCCCTCCATCTTTCCTTCTTTCCTTCCATCCATACCTCATCCATCCATCCATCCTTCTGTCTATCCTTCCTTCCATCCATCCATCCTTTCGTCCATCCATCATCCAACCATCCATCCTTCTATCCATTTATCCTTCCCTCTTTCTATCCACCCATCCCCCATCCATCCATCATCCATCCATCCCCCCATTTATCTATCATCTATCCATCCTTCCTTCCATCCATCATTTCATGTTTCCTGTGCTCCTCCTCTGTCACACCCCAGGCTGGCCTGAGGAAGGTCAAGGCGAATAGGCATAGTCTCCTGCTCAGCGGTTTCCGGTCTGGGGGGCACAGACATAAATGTCTGCGGTCACAGTGTAGTTTAGTAAGCACAGCAGTGAAGGCAGGCGGAGGGGCTGGTGGTTGGGGAGGCCTCCAGCCTCCAGGATAAGGAGGGGTGAGCTGGGTGGGCTCCCTGCCCTTCTGTGCCCCTCTTGCTACGAGAGCCCCTGCGGCCCACAGCAGCCTCCCAGCAGGCGGCACGGAGCCCCCATGCAGTCGCTGGAGTCTCGCCTCTTCTCAGCTCTGCTGTGTCGGGGTGGGGGGAGCCCCTCGGCCCCAGTGCTGGCGGGGTGTCCGCCGTCGGCCAGCCCCCACCCGGGGACGGCTGCATGCAGGGCTCTGCCGAAGTGCCTTCTCCCCCTGGGACCTCGCCTTGCTGACGCCCTGTAACGGGTGCAGCCGAGCTGTGTTCTCCTGGCCCCCGTTTCTCACACGGCTCCTACCCTTGCCTGAGCCTGAGTGTGTTTGGCTTCCAGAAGTTTCTTTTCTCTGGGAGGAGCAGGAGCCCCGGGAAGCGTCCGTGGGTCGTTGTGCCCCTTCTTCTCCCTGTGGCTCAGAGGTGTCTTCCTGGGGCTTCAGCAGAAGGACACACCTTCTCTGGTGTGTCTGGTCCCAGTGGCCGTTGTGTCCCCCTGGGGGGCACTGCTGGTGGCCGAGGGAAGCAGGGCGGGCTTGGATGCCGGTGGGGTCACTGCAGTAGGAGGGGCGCTCCCAGCAGTGCCCTCACGGCTTCGGTGCAGGGGTGAGGAGGTGCCGGACGGGGCGGGCGCTGACTGCATCTCGTTTGGGGTATTCCTTCCAGATGGCCCAGACGTCCAGAGCCTTGCTCTGGATTGTGCAGGCGCTCAGGGACGGCGGCTTTGGCTCAGAGGAGGGCCTCCCCGCCCTGGGTGAGTGGGGGGTTGCACCAGCAGCCGGTCTCTGCTGGCCTGTGTTCTTTTGAGTCTGGGGTCCGTGGGGAGGAGAGGCAGCAGGCAGGGCTCTCACGGGGCCTGGGGGGGAGCTGACAGCTGCCCCTGAGCCCCAGGGACGCAGCGGGAGCACAGCCTGCCCTGGGGAAGCAGCGGCCTAGCACAGACGAGCTCCCGACGTGACCGGGTGGGGGACTTGGAGAGGAGGCCTGGCCCACGTCCCCGACCTCCTCCGATGTGCCTCCTGATACAGAGGAGGGGCAGCTCCCGGAGGTGCTGGGGACAGAAAGCAGTGTGTGTTTCTAGAAAGGGGCATGACTAGCTCTCCTGGGGCATTGCTGGTCCTCCTTACCTGGATGGGCTCTGGGCAGCCACACGAGGAGGCAGGTGCTGGCTGCCGGGGGGACACTGCCTGACCCCAGATCTCGGTCCTCCTGGAGCCACGGTCCTGGGGCCCTGGGCCAGGGCCCCCGTCAGGGCTGGTGATGCTCACCGTGGGCTCAGGGAGGTGGAGGAGGCCCAGCTGGGGGGAAAGGGCCATGGAGGACGCCCCTGGCCCGGGGCCCGGGGCCCGAGCCGGGCTCCAGCCTTACCCACGGCTCCCTGGGGCTGTCCCCAGCACCCCAGAAGGCCGCAGAGGGGCACGACCGTGAGCCGGACGGCAGGCAGAAGGCGGAGGACATGGACGACACCTACCACGTGAACGCCCGGCACCTCCTTTACCCCAACTCCCACGTCACGCGTTTTCCAGTGCCCGACGAGAAGGTGCCCTGGGAGGTGAGTGAGCCTTGGCGGGAGGCGCCCTGGTGCTGGGGCGGTGGCCCTGCCCTGAGTCCCCCGACACAGCCAGGCACCGGGAGCCCTCGCCCGCTGCAGCCCCCGGACATGCCGGACAGAGGCGAGACTGTCCCGGAGGAGCGCGCGGCTAGAGGTGGTGGGGCTGGGATCTGCCCCCCTCGGGGAACCCGCTGTCCCGCTGCCTCCAGCCTCCTCCCTCGTCCTGGAGCCCAGCATCCCTGGGGAGCAGTCGCTGCCCGTTTTGTGAGCTGAGCAAAAGCATCAAAGGGAGAGGAAGGGGCGACAGCCTCTGCGTGCCCTCCCCGCCCCACGGGCTCTCTCTCTGGCCTTTCCAGAACGTTCCAGGCTGTGGTTTCCATTCCTTCTCCCGGGTCCCTGCCAGCTGGAGTCCTCCTCATTCCTGGAGCCCAGCCTGGACCCCCGCCCCATCCTGGGGACTCCCCTGGACCAGCGGTGCTGTTGCCGCCCCCGCCCCCTCGGCCTGGTCCCGGTGGGGGGGCCCCCCGCGGGCTGGCCCGGGCTCGGAGCTACCACGGGCACTTTGGGGGCGGACTCGGGGCCCTTGGCTACGAGCACTCTGAGGAGGAGGGGCCGCCCGTGGTCATCCCAGGTGCCTGGGCCCCAGCCGTGGTCTGGGGCCCGGTCTGAGGGGCATCCCCATGTCTGTGCAGACGGAGTTTCTCATCTACGACCCGCCCTTTTACACGGACGACAGGAAGGACAGGGGCTTGGTGGACCCCGTGGGAAAGTGAGTGTTCATCCCGGGCCCCGGGCTGGAGGGCGGTGAGGGACCGGCCGGCACTCCCGGGTGACCGCCAGAACCGGCTCAGGGCAGGTCTGCTTCCGGCCTGGATGGGGTGCCCTGCGGCCCCCAGGGGTGGGGCGCGCGGGGAGGCGCGTGGCTGGGGCACCTGCGGCCGCGGGCTCTCTGATGGCCCCACCTGGGGCTCCGCCCTGCGTCACCGGCCTGTGACTTCTCGGCTTGCTCCAGCGCCCCGGAGGCCTTGGCTGCCATCAGCTACAACGCCGTGGACGGGCCCAGAGACCGGCGGAGCTTCCACGGGCTCTACGTGGTTCAGGATGGGCTGCCTCTGTGAGTGTGGGTGCCCGCCGTCCCGCGTCACCCTGGCCCTCGTGGGGCCTCTGGGGGCTTGCTTCTGGGCTCAGCTGCCCTGTCTGGGTAAACTAGCCATTTTTCTGGTAAAAATGAACAGAACACAGAAAAAAAGACACATTGACCTAAAACGTTTCCCTAGCCCCTCGCCGAGGCCCCTCTCCTCCCCTCCCGGGACTTGCCGCACTCGCCTTGGCGCTTTGCCTTCATCCCTGAGTAACCGCGGGGACTTCCGTTCTTCCCCATAAAGTGGAGTGACTGTCCCGCCATCCCCATGGATTTCTGGGGACAAGCAGGCTTCCCCTGAGAGGGTTCTGGCCGCGGGGGAGCCGTTGGGGGCAGTGGGCTCACTCGGGGTGGCGGTGTTTGCCGGCGTCTGTCTCTGTGGGGACGGCACGGTGTCCCACTGTGCACCCAGTACGCCTGCGTCCAGCCATCGAGGGACCCGTGACCTCGCGCCCAGCAGTCCTTGGGGGTCACCTCCGTGTGTCAGGCTGGGCTTCTGGAGATGAGGGGGCCTCCTGTGCACAGGGTCACTGGCGAGGGGCCCCAGGGCCCGAGGACGAGGAAGGCGCCGTCAGAATTAGCAGGGGGACAGCAGTTGTTGGGGTACCGCGAGCCTCGTGGAGCAGACGGGGTTTGGGAAACTTGAGAGAGGTGGCGGGGGCGGGGTTTTCAGGAACGTCCTGGAACAGGAGGGGCCCCGCTGTGACGACAGAGGCCGTGTGGGGCCCACGTGGCACGGGAAGAGAGGGGGCTGGCGTGTCGTGGGACCCACGTGTGCAGACAGACGCGTGGCACGGTGGGCTAGTCACGCGCGCTCTGGGGTGGGGACAGCCACTCCCGACACCGCCGTCTGTGGCCGGGCTGGATGTTGCTCTTCCAACCAACTCCAAGCTGACCTGAAGCTCCTGTCTCATCTCTTGGCGTCCCTCAGGGACGTCTATCCCCAAGTGGACAGCCCTAGGTGGGGGGGCTGGCAGATCTGGGGTTCCATCAATGCCTCCACACACGGGCTCCTTCCCCACCGCCCGACGACCTGAGCTGCGTGGGTCTGAAAATCCTGGGCCGAGGAGGGTCCAGGAGGAGCTGGCGCGCCCCCTAGAGTGACCCCTGCCCACTGCCCTGTACCGGGGCCAAGCAGCAATCTAAGGAGACCCCTGTCCACCCCAGGAACCCCATGGGCCGCACGGGACTGCGCGGGCGAGGAAGCCTTGGTTGCTTCGGACCCAACCACACGCTGCAGCCTGTGATCACCCGGTGAGTGTGCCGCCGACGGGGCCACTGGGCCCCGCACGTCCATTCCAGCCACTGACCCTCATGCACGCCCGAGACGCAGGGCGGGAATGTGCGTGCCCTGGGGAAGCCCAGGCCTGCCCACATGCCCTGGAGGCTGCCCCCTCGGCATGCCTCTGGGAGGAGGGCAAAGCCAGGGCCATGGCGCAGGGCCACCGACGGAATGGAAATATGTATGATCCCGGCCAGCATCTCCGAAGAGTGAGCAGTGGGACAGCTGGGCCCAGGGCGCGTCCTTCATGGAGGCTTTTGATAAAAAACTCTTTTCCTGGAAGCCCGACCCATTCTAGTCCTTTCGGCCCCGACAAAGCAGGAAAGACGCCCCAGTGTCACCAGCGCGGTTCTCCCCCCGGAGCAGGAGACAGGGTCAGCCCCCGAGGGGGGGCAGGGCTGGGACCCCCGTGGCCTCCCTGCCGCCGGGCGGCGTGTGCTGTCGGGAGACCCCCGCGAGCGGCCCCTTCTGCAGGTGGAGGCGGAACCAGGATGGAGCTGTCTGCAGGAAGAGCGTCAAGAAAATGCTCGAAGTGCTGGTCGTGAAGCACCTGCTCTCGGAATCCTGGGCCCTGCCAGGGGTGAGTCGGTGCGAGCAGTCCGTCGCTCCATCCCACCCGCAGACGCACCACCTCCCCCTGCAGACGCACCACCTCCCCCTGCGGCCCCGCCCCTGCGATCTAGACTCTGTGTCTGGTCCTGTAGGGCAGACCGGTGCTGGGCGGACTCCCCTCTCGCCGGCTCACTTTGCAGCGGTGAGAATGGGGTCAGAGCCTCTGCTGTGCGAGAGTCTCCCCGATACCGGTTGGGTCTGAGCCCCAGGGTCAGGGCTGGGGCTGCGCCGGCTCCCAGCCGGGGCCCCCTCGTTCACCTCACAGCCTCGGGGGCAGACTTGGCTCCTGCAGGTGGCTCAGCGGGCCCCTGCCTCTCACGGGCGCTGAGCTGAGCGCTAAAGACAGGACAGCGTGCAGGGCTAGGGGAGGCGGGAGCGGCAGGTCGTAGGGCTGAAGGCCAGAGTGCACCCGAAGGCCTTGTGGGGACAAACCTAATTGGGGTGCAGCAGGCCCTCGGCTGAACTGCTTGGGTTTGACTCCCAGATCGGTCTGTGCCCCAGGCCCTGGCCGGGGTCCTGCAGGGGGGCCGGGCCAGCCAACAGGCTCTGAGCTGGCGCACAGCGTCTAGGACGCAGCCCCGTTTGGGAGCCTCTCTTCCGAGCCTGTCCCGGGGCACCCGTGAGCTCCCGCAGCTCAGTACCTGCCCGTGGCCCCGTGGCTGCTCTGCTGGGGGTGGCCAGGGCCTCAGGCTTCAACAAGGAGTCTGGGGCGCTGGGCAGCTCTGGGGAGCCCCAGCTCCCCCAGCAAGGAGCCCCGTGCCCCCGACTGAAGGAGCAGCACGCTGAGCCGGGGGTCAGCTTACGGCTGGCCCCTCTCACCCTGGGGCTTCTCTAGCATCATTCGGCCTCCCTCTGGGCACTTTGGTCTCTCTGGGCAAGAGAGACACTGGTCCAGCCCCAGTGTGGTTCCTACCAACGGGCGTCTTCGAAGCAGCGTGCCTGCAGGCCTCCTGGGCCTGTGCGCCTGCAGCTCCCCCCCCCCTCCCCTGGGCCCGTGCGCCTGCAACCCCCTCCCCCGGGGCCGTGCGCCTGTGGCCCCCTCCAGAGCCGTGTGCCTGCAGCCCCCCTCCCCCCAGGCTGTGTGCCTGCAGCCCCCCAGCAGCTGCCAGCAGCCCCGAGCCTGAGCAGGTCCCCCGTGCTGCCACTTTTGAGGGGCAGGCACGTCTCAAGGGCCAAAGCAGGATGCTGTGACGCGGACTTAGAGGGGCTTCCGTAATAAACAGGGTCTCCTAGAGGGGTGAGGGCCGGCCATGCAGGTGCAGTACCGGGGTCCCTGGAGCGGGAGCCGCTGGAGCCTAGCCTGGGGGAGCCTCCGAGGAATGCAAACAATGGCGTGGAGCACAGGGCTCTGGCTACCTTATGGGGCCGGAAGGAGGCCCCGGCAGCCGCCCGCACTCACTGCTTAGAGGTTGTGCCTTTGGCCTGACTCAGCCCTTCTCCGTCACGGGCGGACGGGGGCTGCGGGCTCTGGCCCGTGTCTCTCCAGCCCCGAGGCAGCCGAGCCAACAGATGCCGCCCTGCCGGTGGCTCCGGGGGGCTGGCCGGCCGCCCATGCCGGGCAGGTGGCCAGCGGAGGTGGGTCTCTGGACAGCCTCGCAGACCTGCCCCTGCTCCTCTCTGCTCAGGGCTCCCAGGAACCAGGAGAAATTCTGCCCCGGAAGCTGAAGCAGGTCCTCCGCAGAGAGTTCTGGTCTTCCTTCCAGAACTTGCTGATTCAGGGCACCGAGGTAAGGCGGCCTCTGGGCTTTGCCCCCGTCTGTGTCCTGGCCCCCACGGTGTGCTGGTGGCGAGGACCCACGGGGGCCCTGCTCCCGCTCCCCGCCTCGCAGCTCCTGGAGGAAGGGGCTGGGAGCAGGAGGTGCAGCGGGCCGTGGCTCCGGGCCTTGGGCACCTGCTGTCCCTGTTCCCTCTGAGTCAAGGGGGCGGCCCCTCTCCCACACTCACTCTTGCCCTGAGACACCCGGGCGCACGGGACCGCAGGGTCTGTGTCTTCCCGGGCAGAGGGTGCTGGGACACGGCCACGGTCCCTCCTGCCCGCCAGGCTCTCCGTCGACCCCGAGCGTGCCCGCTGGGGCTCCGGCGCCCGCGGTCTCTGCGCGAACCCGCAGGCGCTTCCCAGAAACGCGGCCACATGGTGCATGTTTCTCTGTAACATTTTCGCTTAACTCACGGCGGTTCTGTTTTAAGCCCTGATTTAAAGTTCACCCGCTCTTTTCTGTGGTCCCGGAAGGGCCTTGTTGCGCCACGATTCCTCGGACGTCCTCAGGGGACCTCTGAGCTGTTCCAGGCGCAGTCTGTGGCCCAGCTCGGGGCAAAACAGGCAAGAGCTGGGCTGTGGCCTCGACGTCCGCAGCCAGTCCTTCCACGAGGGCTGTCCCGGGCAGCGTGGGGAGCGAGCCTGCCGCGTCTTTTCTGTACTTTGTAAGAATTAACTAGTTTATTCATTGAGCTGAGATCCACGTAACATAAAATTAACCATTTCAAAACGAGCAGGTCCGTGGCCTTGAGTCCCTGTTGTGGGACCGTCACCTCCACCTGTTCCAGAACATTCCCTTCAGCCCAGGCGCTCGCCCCTCCCCCCGGCGCTCACTGCGCCCCCTCCCCCCTCCGGCGCAGACGCCGGTTGTTAGTGGAATCACAGTGTCTGGCTTCTCTCACGTAGCGTCATGATTGTGACGAGGGTCTGGATGTCAGACCGGAGGCCGGCAGGGAGCTGAGTGAGGCCCCCGCCCCGTGGGCCGGGCACGCTGGGGCCGTGCTGGGGAGCAGGCTGCCCGGGGCGGGGGGAGCCGGTGCGGGAGGGGGTGGCTGGGGCAGCGGAGAGCTGCGCCCCGAGTCTGGGGGCCCCTCCCTCCGGAAGAGCGCCGTGCGGACCAGCTCACCCCCGCGCTGCCCCCAGGTGTACAAGGGGTACGTGGACGACCCAAGGAACACGGACAACGCCTGGATCGAGACCGTGGCCGTCAGCATCCACTTCCCGGACCAGAGTGACATGGACCTGAAGAGGCTGAACTCTGTAAGAGGCTCGGGCTGCGGGCTCCTGGGGGTGAGCATGTCCTGGGGGCACCGCCCGCGTTCCCAGGGGGCCAGAGCTGGCTAAGACCGGAGAGCAGGGGCCGCCGAGAGCAGGGGGAGAGGCACCAGGGGAGGCCGGAGTCAGAGCCGGACCTCCTGGGAGGGGCGGATTCCCGTGCCTTCGTGGGGCTGGGGTCCCCCATACGTAGGTCAGTGCGGAGCTGGGAGCAGGGAGCAGACCCCGGGCTAGGGTTGCAGGACGGATCACCTGGGAATAAGGCCACCTGCTCTGTGTCACGGAGCATTTGCAGGCATTTTCGGAGCCGTGTGTAAAGCTGCTGTCCTCACCCCCGTTCGCGGGCAGAGCACAGTGAGCCCTAGGCGGCCCGTGTGCTCCCCGCGGCCCTTCCGCGGTGTCCGGGCGCTCAGGAGGGAGTCAGCGTCTCCGCTTGCCCTTGCAGCACCTGCACACCTGCGACCCCGGGATGGCCGTCCAGTGGCAGGTTGTGGACCAGCGCATCCCGCTGTATACCAACCACAAGACCATCCTCCGGAAGGTGGCCGCTCAGTTTGGGGCTTTCTACTGACCGTGCAGTCCGGCCGCGCCGCCCGGGGCGGTGAGCCTCGTCCACCCGCGGTCCCGTGGAGGCGTGGGCGCCCCGGACCCAGGCTACTGCCGGCTGCCCAAGCGCACGTCGCCCGGGACCTCGGGGGTGGGAGGGGGCTGCTTCCGGGGCACCGCGTGCTGTGGGGCGGGCTCTGCCGCCTCTCGCGGGCACCTCGAGGCCCCGACCAGATGAGCCTGTGACTTGGACGCCCCGAGAGGAGAGCCCAGGCAGGGCACAGCTGGCTCGGGTCACAGAGGCATTCCTCGGGGTGGACGTGGCCCCTGGGACCCTGCAGCCGCCCCCGCCCCCGCGGCCTCGGCCCTCGGCCACACGGGTTCCCTGCTGGTCACGTCCTGAGCAGCTCGTCCACGACCGACGTGCGCCAGCCCAAGGCCTGCGTTTCCTGGACAGTCGGGGCTCCCCCGTGGTTTCTCCTTGGGCCCACGCCCCGGAGATGGTGTCCACCGTGACCTCACTCGGACCCTCGCCCGCTCGGGAGGGGGGGTGGGGGCACCTGGCGCCGCAGTTCACTGCCGCGGGCGGTCGGGGCTGAGCCCGCGTGCGCGAGGGGCGGGGCCGCGCAAGCCACGCTTCTCTGGAGACCCAGGGCCGTCTGCCGGGGACGCAGGCGGGGGCTCTCCGGGCACCGGCCCCCGCCCCTGAGCCCGGGGAGGGACAGGCGGTGGGCACCGAGGGCGGGGGAGCCCCCCACTCCGCGTCGGTGACGCGCATAAACCACCCGCGCGCGTCAGGGCCGGAATATTGTAAAACCCAACACTAAACGTGCTGCCCAAACCAGCCGGCCGGTGTTTCCTGTGCTTTCCACACTCACGTTCGGCCCCGGACAGTGGTCGGGCGCTGTGTCTGGGCCCCGGACACCTCTTCCCACCCATGGCCAAGCCCCCGGGGCCCGAGGGCGTGGCCGGTGGCCGTCTCCTACGGGGTCCTCCCCGGGGACATCCTGCAGGCCCCCGAGGCCCAAACCCGCCGTTCCCTCGCAGACCCGCCCCCGCCCGGCTCCCCACGCTTGGTTCTCCGGACGCGTCCAGGCCTCGGTGCCCAGCGCCCTTCCCGTGGCTCCGCCCCCCGCAGGTGCTCAGCTGCGGGGACCGCGGCGGCACCAAATGTAGACACGTTAGAATTGTAAAGGCTCAAAAAGCGTGTTACCTGTGCATCCTTCCTGAAAGACCTTCTCCGAGAGGCATCTCAGAAAAGCAAGCACCGACTCAGCCCGGCTCGTGTAAGAGGAGCCGGCCGGCGGCTCGGGCCGCGACGTTTGTGCCCAGCGCCGGAGGCGGGGGACGGAGACCGAGGGGCGGGAGCGGCCGGCTGCGGTGGGGGTCCCCTCCCGGCTCGCAGGCGGCTGGCTCGCACGGCCCGGCTCGCACGCCCGGCCTCGGCGTTTGCCCAGAGAGGGGTGAGCGCTCCGGCGTCTCTTCTTCCGGGGACCGTCACCCCGTCACCTCGGCTCCGCGCCTTCGCCTCATTTACCTTAATTACTCCCTTAGAGGCCCCGCCTCCAAACAGCCGCTCGGGGAGTTAGGGGTCTGGTCGGGGGTTCCGCCCTCAACGCGCACGGGCGCACCCGGCCTGAGAAGGGACCGGTTCAATCGTCCGGCTGGTCTTGCAGCTGTTGAGGCAAACCCCAAAAGGAAACTTTAAGACCAGCTTAGCTGGTCCCCAGGGAGCTGGCGGAGGAGACAGGCGGCCGTCCCGGCGTCTCCTCTCACGCGGCAGGAGGAAGGCGGTGCTGCCCGCGGGGCCGGCGGGGCTCACAGGTGTGGGGCCACGCGACGGTTGCGGGGCTCGCGGGCGGGGGCCGCGGGCAAGAAACGGGAAGAACCGTGCACCCCAAGGAAGTAATGGGAATGACAAGATCCACAGAAGCCATAAGGCTTCTGGTCGACGAGATCCGCCATAAGCCGCGGAGGGCGGTTACGATGAAATAACGCGGTAGGAAACACTCGAAATACAGCAACAATTATGATACGTTTAAATCGTGATTTTCATATGAGGTTAAAAAAAGAACGCAACTCCGTCTTGTTTTCTATGTATTTTTCTCTATCACCGAAGACAAAGAGACGTCTGATAGCAGCGCAGAGAAGTCCCGCTGGGCAAAGGCTCTCAGAGAGAAAGGCCACGGGAGAGTTCCAGCGGGACCCACGGCCGCAGGCTCCCTCTGGGCTCCTGCGAGGAGCCGAGGGGCATTTGACTACGTAAAGGTATTCATCTACTCGGAAGGTGTCACAGTCAGGGACTGTCACCCCCCAACACCGTTTATAAATATATAAAACAAACTTAAATTCAAGAAGAAATTGGCAAATTCACAATAATTGAGATGTTTTCTCAGAAATCGGGGCAGCAAGAAGCAAAAGGAAAACGGCAGAATTTGAATAACACAACTGATAAGACTGAGGTCCTTTCTGTGTGTGTTGGGGGGTGTGTGTGTGTACACCTTCATACATGCATGCAGCTCTACATGGACATATATGTATACATTACACGATGCACACAAACATGTATATGACACACAGTACATATAAAGTCTAAGTGAGGCACTGTGTATATCTGTTTATTATGTGAAGTATGTATTTATATTGCGTAGTAACTTCTGTGGGACATATGCATACAGACATAGCACATACACACACACACATTGTTCATGCGTGTGTGTGTGTTTATGATTCTGTACCCGTCCCAGCAGCAGGAACCCCAGGCCCAGAGGAGACACACGGGACAGTGGCGTCCAGGGCAGGGCATTGCTGGGTGACACCGCCCTCTGCCCTCCATCCTCTCTGGAGGGGCTTCTGTCCCATTTCCCCGGCAAGAGCACCGTGAGGAAGGCAGTGCCTCTGTTAGGAGACGAGACACCGTCCCTGCGACTGTGGCCAGCGAGTGGTCCCAGGGCCACCCCCAGCTGCTCGGGGAAGGACAAGCAAGGACTGTGAGCAGGGCGTGGTCCAGGGAAAGCCCAGGGGACTTTAAAGCGACCTGCCCTGTTACTGGGGAGCAAACCAACACAAGACAGCGAGGGGGGCACGTCATGGCCTGTGGGCAGTGGCTGGAGAGTCTCAGGAGAAGCCTGTAAAACTCAGATGCCCTTATTCGAAAATCCAAGACTGACAGTGAATTATCTGAGCTTCTAACTGAAAAAGCTCGAGAAACGGCCACGACCTAGACGCAGGGCCAGAGAAGTCGGGATTGACGGAGGAGGGAGAAATAGAGTCGGCACGATGAATACATTAAAAACTGGTTCTTGGAAAAGGGACAAAGCAGACAGAGCGCGGTAATCCGTCCTCGGCTGAGGCTCTGGGAGCGCCCGCGGTTCCCCGGCCCTGCCTTCTCGGGCTCCCATCCGCGGCCCTCCGTCCTCTCCCTCTGTGCTGCCCCAGCCCCTCCTGGGCAGACGTGGGGTTCTGGCCGGGGGTCCCCATGCCAGGGCAGGAGCTGCAGCCCCGGGGCCGGTGTGCCGGCCAGGGCGGAGAGGGCTGGCCGGGGAGCAGGAGGGGTGGGGTGGGACAGTCGAGCGGGAGTGCGCACCCAGCACCCCGAGGAGGGGCGGTCTCCCGGGGGAGGGCTCCTGGGCGGCACAACGGCCTCCCGAGATGCTTTATGCACTGGCCTGGTTTCCTCGGGCCCCTGGGGATGCCGCAGGCTCTGCTCCTCTGTGCCGGTCCCCAGAGAGACGCTCTCGGACCTTGCCGCGCAAAAGCACCTTCCTGGCGGGGAGGCAATTAAGCAGCCCGAGCCGCTGTCTTGCATCCCTGGGGCCGGCGAGCCTGGATTCCGGGCGGATAAATGGGTGAGATAATCAGCCCTGAGCTGATTACAGTCGGAAGGGCAGCTGCAGCGGGCAGACCACGTGGCCAGAAGGGCAGGGGGTCTCTGGTGTTTCTGAGAGCCCGGGGCTGGAGCGGACGAACAGCCAGACTCTCGCAGGGCTCTGGGGCCGGGCCGGCGGCCCCGTGAGACCGGCCACGTGACCGGGGAGCCGGCTCACCACACAGGCCCCACGAGCGCCGGGAATCCATGTGTCCGTCCATGCATCGATGCGGAATCGCCCGAGACAGCAGACCTTGCGGCACGCTACAGTTTTCTGTCGTTGAGGCAGAACACACTTAGTCATCGGGCAAAACTGATCTGCGAGGGGCCGGCACTCAGACCCAGCTCTGGAACCTGCAGCCCAGGACGCCCTCCACCCCGCCCCCGGCCCCATCCTGTCGCTGCCCTGCGGAACTCCCCGTTGGCAGCACCGCGCGGCGGGACCTTGGCGTGCCTGCCTCTCCCACCCCGCCCGCGGTTCCCCTGCGGGGTACCAACCCCACTGAATTTGCTCACTTTGAATATCACACTATTCCTCAGTCTGGGGGCTCCCTCGG
This sequence comes from Nasua narica, assembly GCA_028533885.1. Taxonomy (NCBI): domain Eukaryota; kingdom Metazoa; phylum Chordata; class Mammalia; order Carnivora; family Procyonidae; genus Nasua; species Nasua narica. The sequence goes on from CM052799.1 coordinate 194,510,467, forward strand.
GGCACCTGTTTGACTGACCGCCTACTGATGTGCCCGCAGCATCAAGGCGCGATTATTTTAATCTCTAAAGAGAGAGTTGTCTGCGGGAAGCAGAAACAAGCAGGTGCGGTGGGGTTGCTACGCCCGAGGATGTACACCGCCGCACGGCCGTGGCCAAACGTGGCCTGGAGGACCCCTGCGGCCAGCGGCCACAGCCGGACGGGACACCCGGGGCAGCCGCCGGGATCCCGCGGTCACCAGTCACGCCTGGGGGCAACTCAGGACGGGAGGCGCAATCACAAGAAACAGCTTGCTCCAAGGGAAGGCAGGGAGGGGGGCAAAGAGAGCAGAACAGAGGAAGGCAGACTGGAGCCCGAACCCGGAGTGGGGGCTCTCGCAGTGAGGACCGCACCGCCAGCAAACGCCTCGGCCTGGGTTTCGCCCCGTCCTCCCCTCGGCGGCTTCGTCCGTCTGGGACCCAGTCGGCGCGAGCTCTGCTCTCTCCTGGGTCTGCTCCCGTCTGTGACACCGCCGGTCTTTTCTTCCTTGCCTTTCATCAGTCCTTCGGCTTGGCTGTGTCTGAAGGGCTCTCACGACTGGAGTGAGATTATGTATTTTGGCAAGAACGGCACAGAAACGCTGTTGGGAGTGTCTCAGCCCCTGGCGTCCAGGGCTCATTGTTTATTAATAATGATATTTACGTTGGTCCCACAGGGAGGGTGGTTTCTGCTTGCTTCTCCACCGTAAAATTATTTTTTTTCTTAAAGATTCTATTTATTTATTTGTCAGAGAGAGAGAGAGAGAGAGCGCACAAGCAGGGGAAGCAGCAGACAGAGGGGGAAGCAGGCTCCCCCCTGAGCAGGGAGCCCGATGCTGGACTTGATCCCAGGACCCTGGGATCCTGACCCGAGCCGAAGACCGATGCTTAACTGACTGAGCCACCTAGGCGTCCCTCCACCATAAAATTATTTTTTCCCTTTTCAGCTAGTAAATATATGGAGGAGGATACTTTGGCACTGTAGGAACCCTATAGGAAGCAAAACGTAAAGACACAAGCGTGAGGAAGGAATTAGACACCCACGCTGGCGTAATTGCAAGGCGGCTGCCATGGCTCAGCGAGCATCAGACAAAATTGAGATCAAGGCAAATAATCAGGGGGCAAAGAGGGTTATCTCATAACGATAAAGGGCCAGTTTATAAAGAAGACATATTAATCTGAGTAAAGGACTTCAAAATACAGGAAGCAAACCTGGCAGAACTGCAAGGAACGGCAGACACACCTGCGATCACAGAGACTCAGCACCCCTCTCAGTAACTAACAGAGCAAATAGAAGACCAGTGATAATGTGAAGTTCTAGACTCACTCTCAGCAGTCCTGATCTCATCGACACTTCCAGAACAGTCCACGGAGCAACCGTATGACACATTTAAGTACACCTACAGCAGTTACACAATTATACACACAACTACACACAGTCCACTTTCTGGGCCATAAAATGAGTCAATAAGTTTACAAAGACCCAAAGCATACAGAGTATGTTCTCTGACAATGAATTTAAATTAATCATCAGAACCAGAAAGAGCTCTGGAAAATCCCCAAATATCTGGAAACAAAATAAAACACTTCTAAATCCATGAATCCAAAAAGAAATCAAAAGGTAAATTAGAAAGCATTGCAAACTTAATGAATTTCATTAAGAATTTCTGGGATGCAGCTAAAGCAGGACTTGGAGGGAAATTTATAGCCCAAAAAATGCCTTTACTAGAGAAGAAGAAAAGTGTCAGACCAGAGCTCAGCTTTCACCTTAAGAAACCAAAAAAATGAAGAGAAAATTAAACCCAATGCAAGCAAAAGATCAGTTGGGAAATAAAAAAAGAAAGACAATAAAGAAAATGAAACTAAAAACTGGCTCTTTGAAAATGTCAGTAAAATCGGTAGACTCCATCCTGACTAATCAGTAGTAGAACAAAGAAGATGCAGATTACCCATGTCGGGAATGAATGACATCACTTCACATTCTCCACATTTGGTATTGAGAAGATAACTAGAGGACATTATGGATAACTTTACACTGATGAATTCAACAATTCAAATGAAACAGACGATTCCTTTTTAATTTATTTAAATTCAATGAACTAACACACAGGGCATTACTAGTTCCAGAGGCAGAGGTCAGGGATTCATCAGGTGCATACAATCCCCAGGTCTCCTCACATCGCAGGCCCTCCTTCATGCCCGTCACCAGTTACCCCCTCCCCCTCCCCCACCCCTCCAGCAGCCCTCAGTTTGTTCCTAGACCTTAAGGTCTCTTACGGTTTGTCTCCCTCTCCGATTTCATCTTATTTTATTTTTCTCTCCCTTCCTCTGTGCTCCTGTTTTGTTTGTTTAAATTCCACATATCAGCGAGATCACATGATAATTGTCTTTCTCTGATTGACTTCTTTCACTTAGCACAATACCATCTAGTTCCATCTGCATCATTGCAAATGGCAGATTTTTTTTCTTTTTTGGTGACTGAATAAAATTCCACTATATGTGTGTGTGTGTGTGTGTGTATACATACACACATACATAGTTTGGCTCATTGCTGCTATGAACATTGGGGTGCAGGTGCCCTTTCAGATCACTACATTTGTATCTTTGGGGTAAATACCTAGCAGTGCACTTGCTGGGTCGTAGGGTAGCTCTATTTGTAACTTTTGAGGAACCTCCATGCTGTTTTCCGGAGTGGCTGCCCCAGCTGGCACTCCCACCAACAGTGTAGGAGGGCTTCCCTTTCTCTGCATCCTCGTCAACACCGGTCCTTTCCTGACTGGTTAATTTTATCCATTGTCACTGGGGTAAGGTGGGATCTCATTGTGGTTTTGATTTGTATTACCCTGATGCCGAGTGATGCTGAGTATTTTTTCATGTGTCTGTTGGCCATTTGGATGTCTTCCTTGGAGAAAATTCTATTCATGTCTTCTACTGACTTCTTCACTGGATTATTTGGTTTTTGGGTGCTGAGTTTGATAAGTTCTTTATAGATCTTGGATAGTAGCCCTTTATCTGATAAGGCATTTGCAAATATCTTCTCCCATTCTGTCTGTTGTCTTTTGGTTTTGTCGACTGTTTCCTTTGCTGTGCAGAAGCTTTTTATATTGATGAAGCCCCAATAGTTCATTTTTGCCTTTGTTTCCCTTGCCTTTGAAGGCATGTTCAGCAAGAAGTTGCTGCAGCTGAGGTCACAGAGGTTGCTGCCTGAGTTCTCCTCTAGGATTTTGATGGATTTCGGTCTCACGTTTAGGTCTTTCGTCCATTTTGAGCTTTTTTTGGTGTATGATATAAGAAAGTGGTATTTCATTCTTCTACATGTGGCTGTCCAATTTTCCCAACACCATTTGTTGAAGAGACTGTCTTTTTTCCATTGGCTATTCTTTCCTATTTTGTCTAAGATCAGTTGATCATAGGGTCGAGGGTCCATTTCTGGGTTCTGTATTCTGTTCCATTGATCTATGTGGCAACAGACAATTCCTTGAGAGAGATGAATTATCAACATTTAGTCAAGGAAAAAAATATAACCCCAGAAGCTCTATCTCTTTAAATAATGTAACAACATATAAAAATGATGATACATCATAACCAAGTGGGATTTATTCCAAGGACACAAGGTTAATTCAAAACTTGCAAATCAGTTAATATAAGCTTTCATAAGAACATATTAATTTTTAAACAATTCTCAATGGGTGAAGAAAAGACGTTTGACAAAATCCAAAACGCTTCCTGATTTAAAAAAAAAACAACTCTCAGTCAACTAGAAAGAGAAGGTATCAACCTTAAAAAGAAAATAACCAGCTATTTTACTAGTAACATGAATTTATTCAGGAATAGCAGAGGAACTGTAATTTGGAGCGAGGCAAATTAAGGTGAGCCACAGGCATGTCCAAAGAGACAAAGGGAAGGTCAGTTCTTACTTGGTTTCAGGAGGAAGTTGAAGAGGATTTTTTTGAACAAGAGTTCGGGTTTGTGGCATTTCCTCATTGGCGGTAAGTGGTGGTTAGTTAGTGTGTTGTTGCTAGGGCAGGGAGGGATCTTCCTTCCTTTTTTTAAGAGCAGGAGATTAAACTCCTATGGGAAAATGTCCTCCTTTTTCAAGATAATTCTTATCTTTCTTCTCCCTGATGGTGATGCAGGCTGCAAGGAGTGCGACATGTGTGAGATTTCTTCTTTGGGGCTTCCTGATTCCATTTTCAAGAGGTTTTCTCTATTTTCACAAGGAAATGTCCTCTTACTGATAAGAACAGCTACCAAAAAAAATCTACTGCTAACATTATTCTTAAAAGACTGGATGCTCTCCAAGATTGGGATGAACAAGGATATATGCTCTCAGTCTGCCCATTCAGTATTGAAGTAGAGGCCCTAGACAAAGAAATTAGATAGAGATTGAAGTAAAAGTCACCCAGACTGGAAAAAAAGGAATACTCATTTCACTTACAGATAGTGTGATTGCATATGCAGAAAATCCTCAGGTATCTATAAAAAAAAGTTACTAGAACAAATAAATGATTTTAGCAAAGTTAAGATCAGTATATAAAAGTCACTTTTATTTCTATATATTAGCATTTAACAAGCAGAAACTGAAATAAAGATACCATTAATAATAACATGAAATTATGAGAAATAAGTCTGACAAGAGATATGCAAGATACGTAAACCAAAAACTACAAAACACAGCTGAAAGAAACAAAAGCAGTTCTAAATAAACGAGAAGATATACCATGTTCATGGACTGAAGGTCTCAATATCATCAAGATATCAATTCTCTCAAATTGACTGATAGATTCAATGGCATGCCGGACAAAACACACCCGACTTTTTTGCTGGAAGTTGGCAAGGTGGTTCAAAAACTCATGAGGAAGTGCAAAGCATCTGGGATAAGGAAAAAGAACTTTATGAAAGAACAAAAGTGGAAGGTCATACTACCTGATTCAAGAATTATAAAGCTACAGCAAAGAAGACAGCTTGGAAAATTGGCATAAAAATAGGCAAAGAGGTGCCTGGGTGGCTCAGTCCATCCAGCGCCCGACTCTTGATTTCTGCTCCTCATGATCTCAGGGTGGGGAGGTGGAGCCCCTGGTCCAGCTCCACACTCAGTGGGGAGTCTGCTTGGGATTCTCTCTCTCCTTCTCTCTCCTTCCTCCCTCCTACTCTCTAAATAAATAAATAAAATCCTTTAAACAATAGGCAAATAGACCAATGAAACACAGAGTACAGAAATAGCCTCACACACATATATGGGGCCACTGATTTTCAACAGAGGTACAGAGGCAACTCAGCAGAGAAAGGGTCATTATTTCAACAAACAGCCCGGGAAACTGGATAGCCATAGGCAGAAAAAAACAAACTGAATTACATCTCACATCATACACCATAACTAACCCAAGATGAACAATAAATGAAAAATACACAAGGCATGGAACATTCATATAATGCATTACTACTCCGCAGTGAAAGGAATAACTATCGATTATCGCATCAACATGAGTAAACTCGAAATAATCACGCTGAGTGAAATGAGCTCGGCAGCTAGGGACACGGGACGACTCCGTTTGTGTACATTACGGGAAACGCAAGCTGATGTACACTGACCCAGCGACCGGTACTGGCCTGGTGAGGGGGCTGGAGGGAAAGGGGAAACCCTGGGCTACTTGTTGATTGTGCACACGGCTTTACGGGCCTAACCAGATGCCAAACGCAGTAACTATGAGGTTTGGGGGTCACTACACCACAATACGGCTTTTTTAAAACCCTAAAGATGGCTCCAAGCCAGCTTAAATGCTAGACGCCCCCCCCATTCCCTCCCCAGAACACGGGAGGGAGGGGCTGGAGCCGGGGTCTACAGCAGGACCCAGCCCGCGGAGACCTGACACGCTCACCAGCTTGGGGGCGCGGGTGGGGGGGTCTGGGGGCGGCGGACCAGCGGGGAAGGCACCGCCCCCAGCCCCAGCGAGAGCCGCACGGGCCGGGGTGGGGTCTGCGGCCCTACGGCCTCAGCCCCGCCCACAGCCCGCCCACAGCCCGCCCACAGCCCCTGAGATTTCCATCCTCCCCGCTCCCGTCCCACAGACCCCCACACTTGACCCAGGTCCCACTCCGTCCTGGCCACGCCCCATCCCAGACCCCGCCCAACCCCCCTCCTCCACCGCCTCAGGCCCCGCCCCGTCTTGCCTCCACAACTCCGCCTCAAGCCCCGCCCCGTCCCAGATTCCGCCTCAAGCCCCGCCCCGCCCCTCCACTGCCTCAGGCCCCGCCTCCAGACCCCGTCCGTCCCGCCCCACAGCCCCGCCCCACAGCCCCGCCCACAGGCCCCACCCCCATCTCGCCCTCGCAGCTCCGCCCCGGGCCCCGCCCCCGCCCGAGGCCCCGCCCCGCGGAGCCGCAGGCCGAGCCGTGTGTGTCCGGAGCGGCCGCCGAGGTGGGCGCCAGCGGGTCGCCTCCGCGCCGGGGTGTGGCTCCGGGTCCGGCTGCGAGGGGCCGGGAGCCTCGCGCACAGTGGCCTCCGGACACGAGCGCGCAGGTAAATCTCCCGCCCCGCCCGTCCGCCGCCCGGGGTCGCGGGGTCCCGGGGTCCCGGGGTCCCGGGGTCTGGGGTCCCGGCCCCTTCCGCCAGGTCCCGCGCGCGGCCCCGCCACTCCACGCCCCAGCGCGGCCGCGCGCCCAGGGCTTGGCTTTTCTCCCTTCTCCTTTTCCTTCTTTCTCCAACACAACTGGAATGAAAGGCGCCGCCCCCGGGGCCGCGTGCTCGTCCCCGCCCGGGTGACAAAGAAGGGCCCTCTCGGTGCTGGCAGCTCGCGCGGGCTGTCAGGGTGAGCGAAGTGCTAATCTCCGACAGCCCAGCCGCCGCCCCGGCTGGACAGCCGCCGCCCCGGCCACGGCCGCCAGCCCGGTGGCCACCAGCGCGCCCCGCTGGTGGCCGGTCATTGGCCCATCCCTCTGCCCTGCATTCCGCCTTCTTAGGAAAACCCTGCAGCCCCGTCTCCCTGGCTCCCAGCCCCGGGAGCTAGAAGGGGTGGCCCCTGGTCTGGCGCAGCCAGCCCCTGCTCCCCTAGGTGTGCCACGGGTGTGTGCAGGGTTCCTGGACCCAGGCAGCGGTCAGCGCAACCTGCCCTTGCTCCTCTGGGTGGCTTTGGGAATCTCTGGACGTAAGTTACCGAGACACCCCCACCCCCCCTCTGGTCAGATGCTTCCATGTGCCCCTGACATCTCCCCCAGGTCAGTGTTCCCTGGGGTTCCGTGCGGGACCGCAGTCCACAATGCTGATTGCTGCTCTCTCTTAGAACACAGCTTTTCCTGGCACGGAAGGAGGGAGCGTTGCTGCCCGAGTCCCGACGGTCACTTGCACGGCGGCGGCTGGGGGAGTGAGGAAGAACGCAGGTCGGCAGCCCCCAGGGGGAGGAGACTGCTATCCGCCCCCAGGTGTGGTCAGCATGGGCCCCGTGGGCAAACAGAGCCCCTCATCCCTGCCGGTCCCCGCGGGAGGGTCCTGCCTCATCCTTTTCTTCTGCCTGCGCCTGGGCGCGTCGTGCCCGCAGAGCTGCCAGTGCCCCGAGCATGCGGGGGCCGTGGCCGTCCACTGCAGCGCGAGGGGCCTGCAGGAGATCCCCAAGGACATCCCCGCCAGTGCTGTGCTCCTGAAGCTTGATGCCAATCAACTCAGCCACATCCCCAACGGGGCCTTCCAGCACCTGCACCAGCTCAGGGAGCTGGACCTGTCCCAGAACGCCATTGAGACCATCGGCCCCGCTGCCTTCTCGGGCCTGGCTGGGGGCCTGCGGCTGCTGGACCTTTCCCATAACCGCATCCGCAGGATTCCCAAGGACGCCCTGGGCAAGCTGAGCGCCAAGATCCGCCTTTCCCACAACCCTCTGCACTGCGAGTGCGCGCTGCAGGAGGCCCTGTGGGAGCTGAAGCTGGACCCCGAATCCGTGGACGAGATCGCCTGCCACACGGCCGCGCGGGAGGAGTTGGTGGGGAAGCCGCTGATCCAGGCCCTGGACTCCGGGGTCAGCTTCTGCAGCACCCACCACAAGACCACGGACGTGGCCATGCTCGTCACCATGTTCGGCTGGTTCGCCATGGTGATCACCTACGTCGTGTACTACGTGCGTCAGAACCAGGAGGACGCCAGGAGGCACCTGGAGTACCTGAAGTCCCTGCCCAGCGCCCCCGTGGCCAAGGACCCCGCCGGCCCCGTGCCCTAGTGGCCGCCGGCCGAAGCAGACCACCACCGACCTGTGCCCCCTCACTCTCGTGGCAGGTGGCGGCTGACCCACGCTTTCAGGGCCCCGAGCGGTGGGTCCTCACAGCCCCCTCCGAGCGGCACTCCGCCCCCACAGAGCTCTCCCCTGCGCGCCCCGCTTCAAGTCCAAATCGTGACCATCGGGCCCCTCGGATGGGCCAGGAAGCCCGGGCGTGGAGAAGCGGCGATGCCCACAGCCACACAGGCAGGCGGGGACCGCGCAGGGACTTCAACCGAGGCCGCCTGTCGTGATGTCCCACGTCCCTTGCGCTCTGCCGGCCTCGTCCGGGTGGCGCCTGGAGGTGTGAACGACATTCGGAGAAGCAAGGCTCTCGTGCACGCGCACCGCAGACGGTGGGGTGTAGATTCGCCCGCCGAAGGCACGGCTGATTTAGCTTGTCCCCCGGGTAGTATTTCCGGAACCCCCGTGACCGCAGAACTCTTTCCAGAGCAAAGTAGTAGAGACCAGGTTTTTCTCGAGAGGTAAGTGCAAAGGGTAGCTCAAACTAACCTTTGAACAACGTTGTTTATACCCAGAGTGTTGGTCAGGAGGAACACTTGTGCCAAAATTTCAGTCCGGGGAGGGGGGAGAAGCCCTAAAACCCCAAAATCAAGAAAACCACGGCTGAAACCTGAGAAAGGTCCGGAGTGGTGGTCGAGGCGGGGGCGGTGTGTCCCTGCCCCGAGTGCCCCGCCGTCTGGGCCCGGATCCCTGCCTCTCTGCTCACGGACTCGGAAAGCCGCCCCTCCTCCGCGACGGGAGGTCAGCCGTTCCATGTGTCCAGGCCGACCAGCGGGGCGCAGCCTTTCCCCCAGCAACAGGAAGTCCCTGCCTGGCTCCCTGGCCATCTGCCCGCCTCTGTCTGTCTTCCCCTCGGCCGCCGGGAACCTCAGGGGCGGCTCTGCACGCCCTCCGCCGGGCTGCTCAGGACTCCCGTGACCTCCGCCCACGTAACCGCGAGCCGTCCTCCTAGTTGTATTTTCTGATGTCTTTTGTAAGAGTACTTATTTTTCAATTGCTTCAAATTTGTGGGAGGGGGAGCAGATAGGGATAAATTGCTTATGAGCTTAAGGTGTAGACAGGTTGCAAGCCTCACGAAGCGAGTGCTTAGAAAGAATTAAAATAGAGGGTAGTCTGCGCCTGGAGAGCGTCACGTGACCCCGAGTAGGCCCCGAGCGGGGATCCCATCGGCGCGGCGATTCAGAGACCCCGGCTACACAGCGGACGCCCAGAAGGTCCTGATTTTTCCAGCGATGCCCCCAAATACCCTCCCACAGGCTAGCACCCCGCTTCTGTGCCCCCCGCCCAAACCGGGGGTGTGGGGATGGGAGGCAGGGCCTTAGCACCGGGGGCGTGCGGGGCCGTCCCGCTGCCAGGGAACTCGCCATTTCCTCTTACGCCAGAACCAGCCCAGAGCCTGGGTTCCGCCCCAGTACCGCTCTTTGTGGGGTGCATGGGGAGTGGGGTGGGGCTGCCCCTTTCTGAGGACCCTGGACACACAGGGCTGCCGGGCCCTCCTGGCCTTTCTGGGGTCGTCAGCCTTCGGGGGGGCATCCCAGCGTGGACACCTCCCTCCAGGAGCCCCACCAGGTCCCTGAACCCCAGGACCACGGGGCTCCTTCCTGCTCGTGGGAGCCCTCAGCCCTGGTACCGGGGAGCCCTCTGCTCTCCCCTTCCCCCTCCCTTTTTCTCCTCTTGAGGGGCGCCTTAGGACGACACCCCGCCTGGGCCACCCCCCTCCTTGCTGCCGTGTGTCGGCCCGTACCCCTGGCGCCCCGTGGGCCCTACAGCCGGCTCAGCCCGCACCCCGGCCCTGATGGGATGGGCAGTTGGCCCTATCCTACCCCGCAGAGACGGGCCGGGGGTCACGCGGCTTCGTTGAGAGAATCAGTGTTGACAGCGTCAGGCACGGGACAAAGGGGGTGCCCGTCTGGCAGGGCGGGGTGTCCCAGCCTTACGGGACCCTTACAGGTGGCCCCGACTCTCACTGTGACCCGAATGCGGACCTTCAGAGCACTTTACACAGACACGGCCTGGGCTGCGGGGCTCCCTGCCGCGGGAGGTAACCCTTCACGGGTCGGGTCAGGGCAGGGGACGTGGGGCTCCCCATGGGGCAGAAAGCTGGAGCAGCCACCCCAGCTTGGGGCGTGATGGGGCCTCCCTTCCTTCCCACGGGGGCTGGTGGTGGGGCTCTGGCTTCTCGGGAGACCTCAGGCCAGAGGGGGAAGAGGGCCAGGGAGGGTTGGTGGAACCCGGTGGGGCCCGGTCGCCCGGCCCAGCTGGTCTGCTTGGGCTGCTCCCTCGGTCCCCGGCCCCGCCGCCGAGGCTCCTCCTGGAATGCAGAGCCCCACCCCGACCCTGACCCGAGGAGGGGGCGCCCTATGCTCGTGGCATCCTGGCACCCCGGCCTCCCTCCTCTTTGGGTGTTGGGGTCACTACCTTGGGCGGCCCATCCTGGCACGGGGGGAGGGCTCCCAGCTCTGCTCCGGAACCCCTTCCCAGGCCTCTCCTGGGAGCTGCCGGCGGGCTGTCGGGGCGGGATGGGCACCCCAGGGCGACGGCGGGGCCGGGACCAGGGGTGCTGGCAGCTGGGGGTGCACGGAACGGCTGCCCTGTGCACCCCGCCTACAACCTGGGACCCAGGGCCGCCTCCCCCGTGGGGCGCCCAGGCCCCAGCTCGGCCTGCAGCAGGGGGACAGCTTTAAACTGAACGTGAGATTGAGGAAGCCCGGCCTGGATGCATGTTTCCTGATGGACAGCGGCCGCAGGGGATGACGGGGGCTCGGGGGTTAAAAGGAGGCCTGTGTGGCACGGCGCACGGGCGCAGCAGGGGGTCGCTTGCCTTCCCAGGGGTCTGAGGCAAGGGTGCGGGGGCTGGCGTGGGGCCCGGCCGGCCTGAACAGCTCCGCCCAGGGGCAGCAAGGTCAAGGCCGGGGTGCGAGAAGCGTTTTCCTGGGAGTTCTGAGCGGTGCAGCGGGGCCCTGGCCACGGGCACTGGGGGCCCTCGGTGGGGGGCACGCGCTGCCCGGCCCGGCTGGCTGGCTCCCCAGACCCCCTTGCAGCGCGCTCCCCCCGGACGCGTGGTTGGGAGACCGATCCTGGACCGAGTCTCCTGGGGGTGGGGCCGGGCGGCTTGGGCAGACCCTGGCAGAAATGGAAGGTTCTGGCGTGCCGGACCTCCCCGCACGTGCAAGAGCCCGGGGTGCTTTCTGGGGCCGTGTCTCCGGAAGCTGGGTCTCAGGTCTGTCTCCCGTCCTCCCCACTGCCTCTGAACGCTCAGTAAACCTCGCTGCACTTGAACCCTCCGGAGTGGATTCTGTTACCGGCACCCCTGTGGCCCGCCTGACCCTGAGCAGCCCCCCACCCCCGGCCTCACGGCGACCTCACCACCTGGCAGAGCGGCCACACCTGTCCGACCCGGGAGCCCGCGGTGTGGAAGGGCCGGGTGGCCACAGGGCTGCGCTGGGCGCGGGGGCCAGCTCGTGCGGCCTCGAACCCGCTCCTGGGGGCCGGCAGGGAAATGGGGAAGGTCAGAGCTGCATGCCGTCCCGATGGCCCCGCGAGGTTGGCGCGGGCAGAGTCCTTACGCCAGGCGGTCGGCAGCGGGCTCCGCTCGCCCGCGCAGGGGCCTGGGAGCCAGGGCACCGTGCTCCGCCGCAGGGGGAGGGCTCTCCGTCCAGCTGCTCCCGGCGGCTGTGGGAGTCACCTGAGGTCACCGCAGTCGGTGGTAAATGTGTGTCCCCAACAGCCTGTCCCACCCCGGGCCCCTCCTGTCCCCGCCCACCTTCTGCCCCGGGGCTTGAGTTCTGGACGCTACCCCCTGCCCCGCCCCTTAGCTCCTGGTGGGGGGTGTCTCTCTGCCACCCGCAGGGAATCCCCCTGCCCTCACAGTGTCGCCCGGCCCTGCCATTCCCAAAGAGGTCCCCTGGTGCAGGAACCAGCCCCTCTCTCCCGGTCAGTGGGGTTCTCCCTGTGGGAATGGTGAATTTTTTCTTTTCACGTAGAAACTCGTTTTTCTGTAGTTTTACTTTTTCCAGAAGTTTCATGTAAATAGAATCCTTTAAACACAAAATTATTATCGCACCGAAAAATTATGGTGGCTCCCCAACGCCATTCAGCGGCCACACGTCCCTGATCGTCCCTAAACACTTTTGGGGTTTGTTTGGGTCAGGAGCTCCGTCAAGGTCAGACAGCGCCCCTGGCTGGCCTTCACCTCGCTCTGCCTTCGCCTTCTCTCCCTCCTCGTGCCAGCCACAGAGACGTCCGTGTCCCATCCCAGGAGCCTGCGGAGGAGGCAGATTCGGGGCCACGAGCCCAGGGAAGCAGGAAGGCAGGCAGGCGCCTCAGGAGGCTGGGGAGGTGCGGGAGCAGACGCCCTCCGGAGCCTCCAGAAGGAACCAGTCCTGCCCGCACCGGGCTTGTAGCCCCACGGGGCCCGTTCCGGACGTCTGGCCTCCAGAGCTGCGCCGCCCAGGTCACGGGCCCGTGGCGCTTTGCTATGGGAGACACAGGGGACGGACACAGTCCCCACTTTGAGGGTGGCGGCGTGGCCGAAGCCGATGGCCGCCCGTGCCCCGTGGCCGCCTCTGAGTTCCCGGAGCCCATGTGCCCTTCAGGCGTGGCCGGGTGACCCCGGGCGCTCACGTCACCTGTTGGCCTCACTCCCATCCAGAGGGAGGGTCCCCAGGGAGCGGGCGGGGCCTCAGTGTGGGGGAGCAGCAGGGCGGCCCCCCCCAAAGACCACACACACCATCTCGCGTGTGTGCCCCACGACTCAGGCCCACGATGCAGACACGTTCACACGCACAGTCCCGCACACACGGCACACACACTCACGCTCACTACGCACACACCAGTGAGCGCCAGGCAAGCCCACCCACGTGCATGGTTGCACACACAGGGTCATGCGGGGTCACACACCGCTCACTCTCATCGCGCCCCCGCCGCAGGTGCGCCCCCCGCATCGTTTCCCAGAGCCGCCTCTGCCTCGCGCACGCGGGCTGGAGAGAGGGAGAGCCTTCCCCCAAGTCTATCCTGGGGGGTCTGGGCGGATGCTGGGGGCTCGGGGAGCCGGGCTGGGCGTGGGCCGGGGGCCGGGTGGGCACGCCAGCTGGGAGTGGGTGTTTGACCCCATCTGGGGGCGGGGCCGGGGGCTGGGAGCTGAGGACCAGAGTCAGGAGGGCGCCCAGCCCTGCAGAAAGTGGCGGGGGGCAGGTCTGCAGCAGCCCCAGGCCCCCGGGGGCCTGGCTCAAAGCTGCCGGCCAGGCAGGGGCAGCGACGAACCGCGCGCCGGCCAGCCTGCTCCCCAGCCCGCGAATTCTCCCGGGGGCCGCACGGTCGGGAGGATTTCCGTTTTCAGCTGAGAAACCAAGACTCCGAGGTCCGGAGGGGACCGGTGCCCAACTCGGGAGCCGGCGGGGTGGGGGCCTGGCTGGGCGGGAGTCTGGGCCTGGAAGTTCTCGGGAGGGACAGGCCCGAGGGCTGTCAACACGGAGGTGGGCCTGGGTTTCCCCCCGGGTCAAAGCGTGGCAGGTGCGAGGAGAGCAGCGCCCCGTCCACGGGCCCCGCGAGGCCAGACGTGCTGGGTCCGCGTGCGTCACCCCTGCCCGGAGGGAGCGGGGGCAGGGCGGGCGGCACCGGGCGCTGCTGGTGACGTCGGCGGTCCGAAGCCGCTGGGCGTCTGTGCAAAGGAGGTGGGGACCTGGGGGCACAGCGGCTACGGACTGTCCAGGGTCCCCTGAGCTGGCGGGTGCCCGGCTGGGCTGTGACCCGGCCGCAGGGCAGCCGTGATGGCAGACAGACACGGGCACCGTCCCCAAGCCTCAGCAGCAGGGCGGAGACAGCGGAGGACGAAGAGCCCCTCTGCCCTCCCCTCCTCACCCTTCCTACCCTCTCCACCTTCCC
>CM052799.1:194525129-194548606 GCA_028533885.1 Nasua narica
GGGGGCACAGGGGGCCGGGGGCTGGGGGCACACGTGGCTGGGGGCCGGGGGCACAGGGGGCTGGGGGCCAGAGCACAGGGGGCCGGGGGGCAGGGGCACAGGGGGCTGGGGCCGGGGGCACAGGGGGCACAGGGGACCAGGGGCACAGGGGGCCTCAGGGGCCAGAAAGGCTCAAGGCCTTGTTTGGGGGACGTTATCTGATTTATACAAGGGGCAAAACCCCCGATCAGGACTCTTAAGTCTGCACATCTCAAGTAAATACAATTACATAAATTAAAGCAACAGGAAATTAAACAAAACTCAGGACAAAATTTAAAATGGGCTTCAGAGACACAGAGCCACGCGCATCACCGAGACGCTCGTCTCCCCTCCAGGCCTGCCGCCGGCTGTGGCGCGCCAGGTCACTCCATGGGCTCTGAGGAGGGGCAACCTTCCGGGACCGAGGAACCCCGGGGCATCTGTGTCCGACGGCGCCCGGGCGCTAGCATGTGGTCAGTGAGTCCACGTTCAAATGCGGGACAGCCTTTTCCTTTCCCGCGTCACTTGCGGGGCACCCACTTCGCTTAGGAAAACGTGCTCGAGCCGGTGAGCGGCGCTGGGCGGGTCCGGCCTCCACCGGCTCCCGCCTGCAGGAATGGACGGCGTCCGCGCCGTGCCCCCCCCCCCCCGCGGCCCCGGGGAGGGGGCTCCCTGTTTCACACAAGAGGGGCCTCAGGAGACCGAGGTGGAGGGGGTCGGTGACTTGCTCGAGTGCACGCAGTGCGGGGAAGAGGCAGCGCTTGAAGCCCTCATCCGACCGGAACGCACGGCTCGGTCGCGCTGGGCTGTGTCTTCTCGGCAAAGTACACCCAGAGCCGGGGAAGCCTGGGGGCCCCTGGGGGCCCCGCCGCAGAGACGGCTGGGGGCACCGGCACCGCGGGGACCGCCTGGGCGCCCATGATGAATCGGCCCCACATTTCCGTAGGAGGAGCCGGCAAACACGCGAGTTCCGACGTGGGGCAGAGAGCGAGCAGGTGGAGAGAGGGGTGTCCTGTGTGCAGCGAGGTTCGGGGTGGGGGCTTCCGTTGCCCTGAGTCGGGGAGGGCCTCTCGGGGGCGCTGGGCGAGGGAAGGGTGAGACCACCGACGAGAGAAAGCCAGCCCGGAGAGGAGCAGATGAAAGCCCCGGGGGCGGGGAGGCGGAGGCAGCCTGAGGGACCGGGCGGCGGCGGAGGGGAGAGGGGGAGATGGGCGGGGTCCTGGGGGGCCTTGAGGCTCGCCCCGAGGAATCCAGGCCTTAGCCCCTGGGGAGTTCGGGCGTGGCTGGACCGGGCGGTCCCGTGCGTGTCCCCAGCCCCGCAGGACGGCGGGCACGTGGCGGGCACTCCGTGCGAGCACGCAGCCCTCGCCGCCAGGCCGGCGGCCCGCCCCGAACGTCAGCCGAGCCAGGACGCAGCCCTTGGCCAGGAGGATGGGGAGATGTGTGCACCCCTGCGTGTGTGCGTGCCCGTGTGCACACGTGCGTGTGCCTGCGGTACGTGCGTTTGCAGGTGTGTCTGTGTGCGGGAGTGGTGTGTACATGCGTGTGCACAGGCGTGTGCATGGGGGGCTGTGTGTGTGTCTGTGCGTGTGTGCGGCAGAGGCCGAGGTCTGTGCTGCTGGGGGTGAGGTCAGGAGGTGCCCGGGAGCGGCGCCCACCACGCCGGGAGCGGCGCCCACGACAACCGAGCTCGGCCAGGGGACCTCCGCGTACTGACCCGACAGACTGTCAAAGAGGCCGAGTCCCCTCCGGGCCGGACGGCGGGACCCGTGGCGCTGAGCCTTGTCCCAGGAGGGGCTGGGAGTGGGCAGGACCTGGAGAAAGGCCGCAGGCGGTGTTCCTCCAGCAAGTCACGACCTCCGAGACGTGACCGTCCTCGTCCCAGGGAAGGCCGTGCAGGGCGTCCCGCGGGTTCCCAGAGGCGCCGCTCGGCCGACCCGGGGCACCGCCCCGAGGAGACAGCGCGGCTGCCGCGGACAGGCTCGCGGCCTCGTAAGGCACGCGGACGCACCCAGGGCCGCCCGCCTGGCAAGCGCTCGTGCACAAGACAGAAACCAGAAGTGCTTACTTGGAAAGATGTAAATATGTTAACGTTCTGTCCACTTCACCTCTTGTTTGCGTTCATAATTTAAACAAACCCTGATTTACATTTTCTGTGTCCACCCAGGAGAACAGATCAGAGACCGAGCCAAGGGCGCGGAGGCCGTGTTTGTTGGCGGAGCCCCGGGCAGGGATGCTGCATGTGTCGCTGCGTCACCTGCCACCTTCCTCCCTGGGGGGCCGCCCCCCACCCCCGGCCGCCGGCCCCCAGGGCGAGCCCCGCAGCACCGCGACACCAGCCGGGCCGAGAGGAAGCTGGCGCACGTCTGTCCAGGTCACTCCAGGGAGAGAGAAGCTGCGAGGGACGGTGCCCGGCAGGCCCCTCCCCCACGGGGAAACCGAGGCTGGGTGATCGGGAAGGAGCACGTGGAACCAAGCGCAAGACGTCCTGACTCCCGAGTGCTGTGTCCTTCAGTCCCTTGCGCTCGCCGGGGCTCTGCAGAACGTCGGCACCGACAGGGCACGGCGTGGGAGGGACAAGGGCTTTGTCGCAAGGACTAGACGCAGAGGGTCTCAGAGGCCGTGATTGCCGCCGGCCTGGGGGACGCCGGGCAGGGCCGAGGGTGCAGCTCCCGTCTGGAGAACCCCCCTTGCTTGGGGAGCCTGCTCTGTCGTTCCAACCCTGCCCTCCCCTGGCCGGGGGGGCCCCTGCGTTGCGATAGCCATCTGCCTTACCTGGGGTCCTCTGAGCTGTGTTAACGTGACCCTGAAACACCCTTGGAGTCGACCGACACACGGACTCATGGCAGGGTGGCGGCCCAGCCTGTGGTCGCCTCTGACTATCAGAGCCGCCCCCACCAGCAGACCCTAAGATGGTCTCGTCCGCCGCGACCCCTCCAAGGAGCACAGAGAGAGGGAGCAAAACCCAAACGGGGAGCCCACTGGAATCCGAACTTCCCATAAAGAACAGACATTCTCCAGTATATGTTCTGGGCAGTTGGGAAAACACATAAGCTGAACAAAAGCACCTGCTGTCTATCCATGATTCATATGTCACTGGGGGTCCCGGGGCCTGCTGTCCTGGACCCACAGACCCACGGCCGTCACCATAGCCACGTGGCCCAGACCTCCTGGGGCCCAGAGCACTGCCCCCGACCCTCACGGTTCTCCCTGGGAGGGACGTGCTATCCGGGGTCGGCCCCAGCCCTCTCGGAGGCACACGGTCCACTTATGGGCCCAAAGGGGGCTCTAGAAAAATCGCAGCTTCTGGGAATGAAGAGGGCCCATGTCCCTTGAAGTGCCCAGTCCTCCCTAGCCTGAGGAGCCGCAGACCCAGCTTTCCTTCCTGGGAGTGGGGAGGCCCTCGGATCCCACGCGCACGTGGCCCCGGGGAGCCAGGCTCCGGCCGGCTGGAGGTGCCGTGCCCCTTGCTCTGGGACCTTCGGCAAAGATCGCCGAGAATTTCAAGATGGAAGCGGCAGAGCATTAAACCGAGTGTGGGCCCCTGCAGCCCGGCTCCCTGGGCCTTCGCTCTCCCAGAGCCGGTGGCCGTGGGTGATGGGACAGGCCTGGTCCCGACCCGACCCCTGGTCTCTCAGCTGTGTGCCGACCCCTCGGACTCCACGGGGCCTCCCCAGCAAAGCCTCTGGCAAACAGCACTGATTTCCATCCAGGAGGCCTGCCTGGGGGTGACGGCGCCTCCCCTCCTTCCTGGGTTTCCGGAGCAGGAGGCCCCCGCCTGCTGTAGGGCTGGGGCAGCAGACATGGGGCGACTTGAGCGAGCGCTGGCCCCGAGGCGGCACTCCAGGTCCAGCCTGCGTGCCC
This sequence comes from Nasua narica, assembly GCA_028533885.1. Lineage (NCBI taxonomy): Eukaryota > Metazoa > Chordata > Mammalia > Carnivora > Procyonidae > Nasua > Nasua narica. Next base: position 194,529,012 of record CM052799.1, read on the forward strand.
ACGAGGCCAGCCGCGGTGACCGGGGGACTGGCCGGCGGGCACAGCCACGTAGGCCCCAGGGACGGGCCCCGTCTCCCAAGGGTGGGACACCTGACCCGCACCCCTGGCCGTTCCTCAGCTCAACCCACCCCCACGGCCTTCCTGGGGAAACTGAGGCCCGAGGCAGCAGCTCCCCGTAGAGGAGAGGCGCCCTCCAGCTGGACGACTAGAGGCTCGAGGTCACGTGCCCCTGCGGTGGCAGGGCGCATCCTGCCACCCGTGACCGGTCCACGGAGAGCTGCCCCAGACACGCGGAAACACTGCCACGCTTTGGGTCGAGAGCATCATAAATATATTTCTGTATGGATAGGATACGATAAATACCGGGTAGAAAACACAACATCCGCACGGAGCCCGCTCCGCATCGGGCTGGCCAGGGCAGCGGACGGGGGGGCCCGCGGGTGCCGAGGAAGCCCCGGTGGGTCTGAGGTAACATCTGGTGGGAACTTTCCTCTTAGAGAGAAAGCCCACGGGACACGCAGCCTCGCAGGGCCCGGGGCTTCGGCGGGCCCCTGCCAGCCGACCGGTCCGCCGCCGCGGTTCCCGGGGCCGGGGGTGGCCGGTGTCCCCGCCGGGGTGTGGGTCGGCGATGGGGACTGCGGGCTTCCCCAGGCCTCCGGGCAGGTGCGGGGGGGGGCCATCAGCTTGTCCTCAGCTTCAGGACGCGGGAGCGCGGCTCCTTGGCGCTGGAGTAGACGAGGTAGGAGCCAGCCGCCGTGCGGAATGCCTCCCAGTCCCTGCAGCCGAAGGTCGGGAGGCTGTGCACGGCCACGAAGCCCTCGTAGCCCTGCCACCTGCGGGAGACACACCGTCAGCCTCGCCCCTGTACGCCGCCCTCAGGGCCCTGCCACCTGCGGGAGACACACCGTCAGCCTCGCCCCTGCAGGAGGACCGGGAAGCACGGTGGCGCCCCCTCTAGGGCTGCTCCTGTCCCTCCGGCCTCTGGGTGTCCCCGGGCTGTGCAAGCTCCCCCTGCCATACTCAGCCTGCAAAGAGGGAAACTGAGGCCCGGAAGGGGGCCCCTGCCCTGTCCAAGACCCCGCAGCTCCTCATGTCCAGCCCAGGTCCTGCCCTGACCCAGAGTGTCCCGCGGACACCCTCCATGGGCGGGGGGACATGGATGGGATCCTGGCTGTGCCAGAAGGTTGGTTGTGGGGGCCGAGCGGGGCCCTCCCCCCACTCCGGGGGCCAGTGTGGACAGCGAGCGTGCTGTCCTGTCACCACGTGGGCGTGGCGCCCCTCTGTTTTCAGAGGTAGCAGCTCCGGGCACAGCGCCGGCCCCGGCCCCCACCCCGCCCGCCAGGCAGAGTCAGCGGTTCTAGGCTGCGCCCCCCGCGAGGGATCTGCGGCGGAGTCCCCGGGGCAGGGCGCCTGGAGCCACGGGCGGGAGGGTTTTCCTGTGGGTATTTGTGCGGCGGCTTCCGGGGGAGGCTGGGCGCCCACGGCTCCGTGCGCCGTCCTCTGGCTCCGGCTCACTCACAGCTCGCGTTTTCTTCCCGTCCTTCCTGCCGTGTCCTTCTCCGTGCCTCCGGATGGAGCCCGTCTTCCATCAGCTTCGATTCTGAACGCAATGCGTCTTCCGCAGAAACCCTGGCGGTCAGGGAGTCGCCCCGGCAGCCTCGTGCGAGGGGTTCCCCGCAGCCTCCCGAGAAACTGCGCCGTCCACGTCGTCCTAGCCTTTCCGACAACGTCTCTGTTAAGTTTCTACCTTTAGATTTTGAATCCCTGCGAAGTTTATTTCATAGGCAATAGCTTTGTTTTCCTCCAGATGGGTGGGAAATCAGATACAACTGTTTTATTAAGTAACATGTAACGCTAACGCGTCCTTTTCCCACAGACGAGGAACATGACAGTTGTCGCATCGCGGGACTGGAAACCCCGGGCTCTCCTCTGGGCTGGGAGCTCCTTCTGCAGGCTTATTCCCGCCGGAACCATCGGCTGTCTCCGCGCTGCTGGGGCTCCTTCACGAGTCTTCTTTTACAAACTTTTCTGGGCCGCCATCAAAAATCTATTCTTCCAGGGCGCCTGGGGGGCTCAGTGGGTTAAAGCCTCTGCCTTCGGCTCAGGTCATGGTCTCAGGGTCCTGGGATCGAGCCCCGCATCGGGCTCTCTGCTCAGCGGGGAGCCTGCTTCCCCCTCTCTCTGCCTGCCTCTCTGCCTGCTTGTGATCTCTCTGTCAAATAAATAAAATCTTAAAAAAAAATCTATTCTTCCACATGAATTTTAAAACTCCTTGGTTCTGTTGAAAATTCTACTTTCTAATAAGTTAGTCTAAAGAAAATCAGTGATTCTCCTAATAAGATACAGGTGACCCCGATTGGAGAGGAGGTGAAAAGACGGGTTGCACCAGTAACCGTGGGAGAAATCAGGGAGGTTGCTCGAGAGACACCCCTGAAAAGGAGCCGGGCCCAGGCCGCTGAGCACACACGTTAGAAATCAGGCGGCAAAGCTGCTTGTCCTCAGGGACGTAATTATACCCCTAGAAAGTCCGTGAGATTCTTCTTAGGAAAAACAAGCAGACCTGAGATGATAATTCGGTTGGACGGCTAGACAGGGTGGTTAACTCATGACGAGCAGCTGGAAATGGAGAGGAAAGACCCCAGGGGTCGTGCTCACAAAACCTGAAACTGTCCCAGGGCGAATTTGGAGCTGAGGCCCAGCACCTGTGTGAGGACACACACACCTGCCCTGGAGGGACGGGGGGCGAGACGCGCCACAGTCCTGGACGGGAACGTCTCACAGAACAAAGTACCACGGACTCTCCCACGACGCCGTCAGAAGTCTGTGCCTCCGGCCAGAGTCCAGCACGACCCACGGGCCACCTGGCCAGCCCCGGGGCGCGACCCAGGTTCAGCCCGCAGCGCAGCTGCCGGCGGTCACCTGCCCTTCAAGGAACGTGAGCCTCCCAGCCCCCCAGGTGAAGTCAGGGGGCGAGCGGGGGCAGCTTTTGGAGGCCCTTTACCTGTAAATAATACTGTTTACAGAGAAGGTGTTTCCGTCAAAGGAGTTTGCCACGACCAGGAAATAGTCTTCTCCCACCGAGAAAAACTCCCAGTCCAGGGCGCTGCGGAGACAGGGGCGCAGACGTGAGTGAACCCGGGCACGGGCTCCAAGCCGGTCCTCCCAATCCCGGAGCCCAGGGGCCCCGTGCCGCCCAAGATCCGGAGCGACTTTCTCGCTCGGTGAATTGGGTCTATGTCAGGGACGTGCAAACCGGTTGTTTGCTTTTTAAAACATTTTTAAATTTTATAAAATACAACTAGCATAAAATGTGTCATCTTAACCGTGTTCAGGGGTCTGAGGACATTGACAACCCTGCAATCACCACCGGCAGCGTCTATCCCCAGGGCTCTGTCACTTTCCCAAACCCAGCCTCCATCCCCATTAATCGCCAACGGGCCCCCAGCCCCGGCGGCCCCACCCACCCCGTCCCTGAGTCCAGTGCTCCGGGACCTCGTGCGGGTGGAGTCACTCTATTTGTGCTTTGGGGGCGGCCCAGCTCCCTGAGCACGGTGTCCCTCATGCCACCTGTGTCACCTGTGTCACTGTCCCTTTAAGGCTGGACGACAGCCCCACGTGGAGGGGCCTGTCTGCTCGTCCCCCCACCCATCCGTGGACGGTGGCCTGCACCGTGCCGCGCTGGAACGTGGGACAAATCTCTCACTTGAAAGCGGTGGAAGGAATCGGGGAAAAGGTCCCAAGCCCGCGGTCGCTCCAGGGGGGCGTGCAGGCCCTCCCCCTACCCCCCGGAGGCAGGGGTCGAGGACCCTGGCTGTGAGGTCACCCATTTGCCCCACGGCTCCTTGCCCGATACCAGTTCGGGGACCGACAGAGGAACATCCTCCTGCATTCGGAGGCCGTGTTTCCCGCTGCAAACCCACATGCTGCGCTCTTCTCCGACGGGAGCCCCTGCGAGCAGCAGGCGGGACTCCGCTGGGCGCTGGAGGCCGGGCCAGCGCGTCCGTGTCCGGGGGGCTCAGAGCTGCGGCCCACTCGGGCAGCAGAGGGCTACCCTCTCTTAGTGGACACTTGCCTCCGGTCCCTTCCCGGGGGGGACGGAGGGCGCCGGCCTTGAGTGGAAGGCCCAGAGGGCCCCTGGACACTCGGAGGCAGGGCTGAGGCCAGCGGGGGACCCCCTGCCCTCTCCCACCACCAGGACCATATCTGGGCCATCTCCAGCAACGACCGCCCAGGACTCTGCGACTCAGCCCGGGCGCTGCTCCCTGAGGCGCGGCCGCGGACGGCAGGCGTGCGGCGCCGCGGGCTTCCGTCCTCAGGGGGGTCGGGGAGGAGCAGGCGGACTCATGCCGTGGGCACCGCGGCTCCTGCCAGAGGCCAGGTCTGTCGAGCGCAGCAGGAAGCCAGCGGTCTCGCCGTGCGCTCCGCCTGGACCCCAGAGCCGGCGTATTTCCACTCTTCGGAGCCACAGCTTTGGTCAAAGGTGGAAAGAACCCAAACATCCCTCTGCCGGCAGCGGAGGGGCCCAGAGAAGGGCTCCACGCGCAGGATGGAGTATCGCTGGGCCGTGAAAGGCCACGGAGCCCCGGCGCACCCCGCGGAGGAACCCTGAGGACGATGCCCAGCGGGAGCAGCGGGCCCCAGAGGTCGCCTCCCATGTGAGTCCATGAGGACGAAACGTCCGGGATCAGGAGCTCCATGGAGAAAGTAGGCGGCTGGCTGCCAGGGCTGGGGGGTGGTGACAGCTGAGTGGTGGGGGCTTTCCTCTTGGGGTGATGAAAATACCCTAAAACCACCTGGTGCCGGGGGCACGGATCTGCGGGTTTAATAAAAGTCGTGGAACCGCAGCAAACAGCGCCCGGTTGGAAAGCCGTCAGGCCAAGTGACAAACAGGAGCCCCACGGTCACTCAGCGGCCCCTGGAGCAGCCCCGTGAGGCCACAGCGCGGCCCGGCAGACGCGGACTCGCTTGCGCACCGGAAGCCACCGCGTGCGGCTCTGGGGACCGCGTGCCCCGCGGGCAGCGCAGTCGCATAGGTGCCGCCGGGCCCCACCCTCGCCGCCCGCCCCGGCCCGGGCGCACCTGCAGGTGGGAATCTCCTGGAACGTGACGAAGGTCTGCGCGGTGACGTTCAGCTCGTAGATGACGGAGTTGATGGCGTACGAGTCGTTGTGCGCGCGCATCTGCACGTCGTAGCTGTGACTGTTGGCGACCGCGAGGAACACCCTCTCTCCAATGTGGAAAACCTCCCAGTCCGCGGCGCCGAACGTCTGGGGCAGAGCAAGGAGGAGAGGAGAGCGCCCCTCAGCGGCGTCCCAGCCAGGCCCCCGACTCGGCTCGGCACCCACGAGGGACGGGACAGGCGGCGCTCCCCCGTGAGGCTTCGCTCACTTCCCGGGCTCATGGCCGCCACCCTGGTCCAAACGCACCCACAGCTGAGAGATCGTCTGCGCCAAATGCTTCTCAGCCTTCCGTGCCTCCCGCTCCCCCACCCCCAACACTGCCCGTCCTGCAAGGTCCGGCTGCTAAAACACCTCTTCCTGGGAGCCCTCCCTGCTTCTTCCGGTCCCAGCTCTGACCTCCGAAGCAACCTCTAGGCACTTGTCTTTCAGACTAGGTGCTGTCCCCGGCCTGAGGCTTTCCCTGGGTTCGATCAACAGCCCCACCTCTGGGCCCCCGTGCATGCCGTTCCTCCGTAAATCCCTCATCACCCTCGAGGACGAGGTGCGCATGGGAAACGGGGCGGGGCTGGTACACGGACGGCGCCCTGGGGAGCCCTTGCCCAGAGCTCTCGCTGCATGAACGGACTTGCGTGCGGGGCCCACGAGGAGGACGTTTATGTCCGTTTGTGGCCAGCAGCTCAGGGATTACAGGGGTGCAGGCGCTCAGGGAAGGAGAGGCCCGGAGGGGACCGGCTCAGGGATTACAGGGGTGCAGGCGCTCAAGGAAGGAGAGGCCCGGAGGGGACCGGCTCAGGGATTACAGGGGTGCAGGTGCTCAGGGAAGGAGAGGCCCGGAGGGGACCTGCTCAGGGATTACAGGGGTGCAGGCGCTCAGGGAAGGAGAGGCCCGGAGGGGACCTGCTCAGGGATTACAGGGGTGCAGGCGCTCAGGGAAGGAGAGGCCCGGAGGGGACCAGATCCAGGCTCTGAGCCCTGAAGGGAGAGGGAGAGGGCTGAAATAAATGGAGACATTTTCCCGGGGAAACAAGGGGTCGGTGCGGGGAGAGGCCCTTTCGGCAACCGCATAGGAAGACTGCAAATGGTGGGGGTCGAGCGGGAGAGGGAGAGCGTGGCTCCCGTGGTGGGTCCGTGGCTGATGGAAGGGCACGCACACGCCCTCGGGGAGCCTCAGGCACGGCGAGGGGACGCTGCCAGGCTCTTGGTGCCCATGTCAGCAGAAAGGGGGTCCTGTTGACCCCGTCGGTCCCCACGGCCACAGAAGCTCCGGAGGAGACTCAGTTTGCAATGACATTGCCTTTGAAAGTTCGCCTCCTGACTTTCAGCCTCTGATGCAGGCGACACTGCCCCCTGCTGACACAGGTGCAAACACCGCCGTGCGGGGGCGAAGGCTCTGGACAGTGGCTGAGGGCAGGCAGACCCCGCAGGGGCTGTGACCCTGGAACGAAGGGAGTCCGCGCACGCGCCGAGTATTTGTCTGACCCCCCCCCCCCCAAGGACTCCTCACCCTGAGCCGCACGGACACAGCCCTCGGGCAGACACAGCCGGCCGGGGGCCCCCAGGGGAGGGTCTGGAGCTTCCGGGGCGGGGAGACAAGGAAGGGGCACACCTGAGAGAGGGGGAGCCCCGGAGAGGGAAGCGGTCACCACGTCAACCCCTCTCAGCTTCTCGTCCAGCGCCCGAGCTGCATGCCCGGGGCCAGCGTCCAGGGACTCTGGGACAGAGAGCCAGCTGGAGGCTGGAGGCTGGAGGCTTGCGCAGAAGGCAAGAGTGATCTATGATGGAGAAGAAAACTGAACAGAAATGTGCCAACGGCGCAAACCCCGACGCAGACTCTGCAATGACTCCGACGCAGACTCTGCAATGACTCCGGCGACAGCCCGTTGGGAAATACGCACGCGGCGAGCAAGGAACGGGGACGGTCGGGCCGCTGTGAAAACTGCGGGAGCAGAAGAGCAGTCCCGTAACTGAAATGTAATATCTCGATTCAAACGTTCACGGAGCCGGACCGACACGCCCTGGCCGTCCAGAAGGGACAATCGGGGGGTCCGAGGGAGACCCACGGGAATTGTCCAAATAGAGGCACTCCAAGGGGAAAAAGATTCTCACAAACGTGAACAGAACCCGTGTCCCGCGGGATCATAGGATGTGACCTAACACCCGTGGGAGTGGAGTCCCCAAAGGAAAGGGAAAGAGGAGGAGACAGAAGAAAACATTTACAAGCATGAGGGCTAAAATGTTTCCAAATTTGATTTAAAACATCAAGCTACGGATCCAAGAAGATCAGAGGCCCGGAGCAGAGTAAATACAGAGATCGACACCTGGACACGTCGTGAGAAGCTCGAAAGCGGCGGGAGAAGACACATCCCGGACCGCAGGGCGCGGGGACAATGGAGCAACCACACCGGGGACGAGGGAAGCTCGGCGACCACGGGAGACCATCCTCCGCATCATTGAAAGGAAACAAGGATGAGAAGTCGAGGGTGTGTGGGCGGACGCGCGGCGCCCCGGGGAGGCAAGCTCCTTGGCACATCTGTCACCTGCGTGGGTGTCCCTGTCCCCCCATGTAAATTCGGGATGTGCGGCCCAGCCTGCCTGCTTGTCCCCCCATCGTCCACTGACCCCCCGCCTGTCTGGCCCAGAACAAACTCTGCGGGTCGAGGCGGCATTTCCTCCATGCCCAGCAGAGGGGGCTGTAGTCCGCCGTGGCCCAGCCGGCCCGCCGTTCGCGGAGAACAGCCTCATGGCTCCAGAAACAGCTCCGGACCCTTCCCGAGGAGCGGAAACGGGAGCTTCAGCTGAAAGCATAGGACTCACTAGGTCAAGGCCAGGGGGCCCGGACCCCCGGCGGTCTCCGACTCGCTGGGCGCCAGGAGCTGGGCTCAGGCCCTTTGGATGAGCGCGTCCTCTCCTCGTGTCCGTGGCTCCACCACGGGCACTATTTCTGTCCCCTGTGCTCACCTCACAGCACTCAAGCGGGTTCACAGACCCACAACCTCCGGTGAGGTCCCAGGACCCCTGCTGGGGACCCACACCCGCGCCGAGAGCCACACGGCTTCCCTCCAGCTCCCGGCCGCACGACCTCAGCCTGCTCCCTCGCCTTCAGTGCCAGCATAAGACGCAGATGGACGGGGGGCCAAGGGGGCTGCAGGAGGCTCCGGGAGCGCGGGCAGAGGAGGTGCCAGAGGGGGGCGGCCGGCCGAGGGGGCGGCCCGCAGCAAGGAGGCAGGGAAGGGCCCTCGGGCGGGGGTTTAGAGGTTCTCACCCTGCCCCGGTCCGCGTGCCCCATACAGCAAGGACTGGGGAGCCTCATGCACTCTGAATTCCAGATAAACGGGTTTCTCAGTCTATGTGTTTCTTGTGCACACTGGGGACAGACTTCTACAAAAGAGTTATTGTTTACCCGGAACTCTCGGCATCGGGGTACCCGAGACCCCCAGGAGGCCTCTCTGGGCACAGTCATTGGCCGTCGATGACCCTTCCTCCCCACACAGGGCTGCCGCAGCCCCTCGCAGAGCAGGGCCAGCCCCCACGCCCTCGGCTCCGAAGCCCGAGTGGGGAGTGTCTTTGCCCGCGAGTGCCGACCTGGGCAGGGAGCACAGGGGCCTCGGGCCTGCTGTCAGGTGGCCCCCGGATCCGAGCTGCACTCGGGACTCGTCAGAGACAGAAGACATTCCCGCGAGGTGGCCGGGCACCTCCTGGGCTGGGCGGCCCCTCCCGTCGTCCTCCCGCGCGGAATTCCCCCAGGGCCTGTCCCGACCGCCCCGGCACGCTGCCTGGCAGGCTGCCCGAGCGCCTCGCCGGATGATGGTGCTCCGGGCCTCGGCAGCCCAGCACCTGGCGCCACCAACGGCCTCGCTCGAGGGCGGATGGGCTCCCGGTGACCAGAGCATCAGACTGGGCCAGGAGGAGGCCCGTGGGCGCCGGCTTGGATGGAGCAGAGTCAGGGTCGGGAATGCGGGGGCAGCACGGGGGGCAGGTGTGCTGCCACAGGGAGGTGAGCGTCCCCAGAGGGCCCTGGGGCCAGGATGCTGCTAACCTCACGGAGGGCAGAGGTGGGTGACGGTCCAGTTCCAGGGGGCTCGGGGGGTGCAGCACCCTCCCTGGCCACCTCTGGGTCCCCCCCAGGCTGCCTGCCCCCCAAGCAAACAGAGGCGCCAGGAGAAAGCCCCCTTCCCAGGACGACCCTGCAGCGCTGACCCCGAGGGGCACTCTGACCACCCAGCTCACAGGTACGGCTCTCGACCCAGCATTCTTGCCTGTCTTCCAGCGCCTTCTGGACGTTTCCAGCCTCTGACGAGCCCCCAGCTTCACCCGGTGCCCCCCACACCCGCTGACCGCCAGGCAGCCCCTCTGCCCGTCCCTCCCCCACCAATGCCCCCCCTCAGCCCCTGAGACTCTCTCCCCTGGGGGCCCCTCGCACCCATCCATCAGCCTGCCTCCTGGGCACAAAGCCCGATTGGTCAGCGGCTCCCTGCGCCCCCCACACTGGGACCACACCTGAGACCGTGGCTGCAGGCCCTGCAGCCCATGGGCTTGGGGGGCAGAAATCCCAGCCGCGGGAGGAGCTCCCGGCTTCCTGGACACACCCAGCTCCCGCCCCCTTTGCTCTAAGATGAGGAGACGTCACTGGAGCCCTGGTCTCTGCCGCTGGCAGGAAGGTTCTGGAATTCCTGGTGGGGGCTCCCAGCCCCCCATTCACACCGGCCACTGGCCCTGGTCAGCCAGGGCCTTCCTCGCGAGCTGAGCCCTCGGGCGCGCACTCCTGGGACACCGGGGCCCCCACGCACGGCCGCGCCCTCCAGAAGAGGCCCCGTGAGGTCAGCACCTCTGGGAGCGCGCAGGCTTTCAAAGTACCCGGCCTTGCCTGCTTCAAAGCCCACGGTCACAAAAGATGTTGGAAAACTTCAAACAGAAAACACACTCAGGCAGTGCCAGGACCTAAAAGGATTTAAACACAATGCGAAAAATGCTGGCGAAACATGAAAGTGGGCTTCTGTGGGGTGTGAGGGGTGGGGGGAGGGAAGGCCTCGGGGCAGGGCGCGAAGTCGCTGGCCGCCCCGGGGCCTCCCTCAGTGGCCTGCAGGGTCGGGGGGCAGCAGTGCCCTCAGCAGCCCCCAGAGTTCTGGCTGCTGGGATGGTCCCCTGTCCTCTGCAGGCGGGCTGGCGCTCAGAGGCCGCCTGCAAAGGCAGAATGGCCGCTACCGTCCGGGCGGCTCGTCGACCACCCGTGTCGCCGGGGACGGAGTCCTAAGCCACGGTCCGGGAACATCTCCTACCGCCTTCCGAGCGGGAAGGCCCCGGGAGAGTCTGCCCGGCCGCGCTCAGCCTCCCGGCCCGGCCCTCTGCGGAGACCCAGCTGGGAGGCTCTCGGAGGGGCAAGCCGCGCACGCAGGGGCGGCGAGGAGACACAGGCCCCAGGGACCCCTTCCAGGGCCCCGGGCCAGACTCCGGGCTCCGCCCCAACAATGGGGCCTTGTATGGACGGATGGCCCCTCCACGCCCCAGCTGTGTCCCCGGCTGGGTCCCCTCACTTCCCACCTCGGTGTCCTCCTCTGTGAAATGGACCTGCGGGCGAATCGTGGCCGGTACGCGAGGGCGGCGCGGATCTCCCTTCAAGCACCTCTGCAAATAGCGGAAAGGCTTTTCAGAGGGGGCAGCAAGAAGGGTTGGCATCCGTGGGAATCCCAGGGTTTCTGGCACGAGGCCGTCGGGAGCTGGAAAAACCACACGCCGAGCACAGGGAGGGGGGGGGGGCGCCCACGGCCCTCTCGTCTTGCTGGGTTGGGAGCCCAGCCTGTGGTCTGGGGCCTGGGCCCCTGGAGACGGGGTGGCCCCTGCCTGGGGGCTGTGGGCGACTGTCCCCGTTAAGGGTCCCAGGGAAACCACTCTAGGAAGAATCCACGGGCCCCTGCCGTCCCTCACCCCCCCTTGCCCTTGTCCCTCTACTAAGGAACCCAACACAGGCCCTCAGTGTCCTTTTCCTTTTTGGGGAAGAAAATCCCCATCTCTGCCGTGACCTTGTGTTCCAGCCCCTCGCGGGCCCTGCCGCTCCCCGGGAGCTGTCCCAGCCTGCCCTGTGACGCTGCGTCCACGGTCCCCTCTGGGGGGCCGCCTGCACCTCTGTTTCTCCAGGCTGTCTTCACCCCCATCAGCCCGCAGGCCTCCCCTTCCCCAGTCGCCCCTCCTGGACTCTCGCCGGCCATCAGGACTGTCCTCACCCTGGAACTTGCCTTCACCACCTTCGGGCGGAGCCGCGGTTCCCATTCTGATTCCGCGTCCAGCGGCCCCGCCTGTGCAGGTGCACACGTTGGGGACAGCACCTCCCCCACAGTCCCCGTGTCCCACGCAGCTGCGCGGCCAGCGGGTGCTGGCACCGGGCGGGGGCTGACGGCCAGTGGGGGCCTCCCGCCTCTCCTCGGACGGAGTAGCCGCAGGGCAGAGGAGGCCCGGGACCCTCGTGGCGCGTCACTGGGTGGGGACTAACCCTCGGTGGCAGGAAGCCAGACATTCGTGGCGGCCTGGGCTCCTTCTCCCGCCCACGGCACGGCACAGAGAATTCGCACTCCAAGTGGTCTCGTTCAGAACCCGGGGGAGAAACCCGAGGTGCGGCGGCCAGAGCCTCTCGGGTCTGGTCTTCGGGGCCAGCGTCCCCAGCTGCCGGCGGGTTCCCGGGTCAGGGGAGCCCCTCCATGACCCCATTGCTCTCTGCTCCTGCATCACTCCCTCTGGATCTCCTGGGTCGATCCCCTCAGTCTGCCTCATCTTCTCATTCTGCATTCTAGAAGTTTCCCTGGCCTCAACTTTCCAGTCTGGTTGACGAGTATCTTGTTGTAGGGCCAGCAACTGTTTTTTAATGCCCGGGATCTCTGTCCCTTCATGGTCTTTGGTGCTGACTTTACAAAGGTGATGTCTCCTTGAGTTCCTCTGAAGGGAATTAGAATCTAAAGGGTAAGTAGGGTCATTCCAGTTCCTGGAGGGTAATTCCAGTTTTCCAAACCCCGTGTGATCCTGGAGGTTTGGTCCAGTGAGGGCGTGCGTCCACACGTGAGCATGACTGTCTCACGTCCTGGGTCCTTCGTCCCGCACCCCGAGGCCCCTCGCTGTCCGTTCGTGGTGCTGGTGAGGACGGCGGCGGGGGCCTCTGCCCTGGCAGGTGGTGCCTCCGGGAGCGGCAGCCCCTGGTCTCAGCCCTGGATGAGGAACACGGTCCCCCGGGGCCTTTGGCTCAAGCGTGGAGTTGGGATCCCGGTGTCGGCAGCCGCGGGACGGTCATCTCCCAGACGCGCTCCCAGCCCCGGCCGGAGCCCGAGTCCTACCGTACGCGTGGTTTGTCGGCCTTGCTTTCGACCCGGCGAGGGTGATCACGCAGCCGCGGGCAGCGCCTCCTGCGCCGGTAATGGGACCCTGTTCTCAGGACACCTCGGGGGCCTGCTCCCCCAGCCCGCGTGCCCACTAGCTCCCCGGAAGCAATCACCTTGCATCGCCCTTCAGAATGAAGGCTTCCGTTCCCGCAGCGGCCCCTCCTGCTGCTCCCAATGCGCCGGCACCGGACCCCTTCCCCCGGCTGGGCCTCCACACGACCCCAATGACCCCGGTGACCCGGGAGGTCGTTTAGAGCCCGTGGGTCCCCCACGAGCCGCCGTGTGCCTCTCAGCGGTGCAGGCCCTTACACAGCGGCCCTGGGCTCCGACGTCAGCCCCCGGCCCCCTCGCGTCCAGGCCTCCCCTCCAGTCCCCGCGTGGCTCCCCGTGGCCGGCTCCCAGACACGCCGGCGTCTCCCGTCTCACGGGCCTGGACTCCAGTTCCATGGGGCGCCCGACGGGCAGACCCCCCGCCAGCCCAAACTGGCGAACACACACCCGGGCCCATTGTTGGGAAGGGCTCTGCCCCCCGCCGGCCCGCTGTCTTCCTGGGTCCCGGCCTCACTGCGATGGCGAGTGCCGGGGAAGGAGCTCGTGCGCGAGGAACCCTGTGCCTCGGCTCTCGGGGCGGCGGTGAGGACCGGGTGGGAGGAGGTGGCCGAAGTTCCCGGTTCCAGGACTTTCCGCCCGCCCCATCTCAGGAGCCGCAGCCCCGGGAGCGGCCTCATCCGGCTGGAAGCTCGGGGTTGTGCGGCCTCCCCGCTCACTCCCCGGCCATCTTGTCCCACACGTGCTCCAGGGTCGCTCTGCGGCTGCCACTGGCCTCCCCCATGCTGGGCACGCCCCAACCCTAACCGCCCCGGCCACCGTCCTGCCCGCGGCCCTGGGCGGGGGGGGGGGGGCACTCGCGCCCGGCCACCCGCCCGCAGCGGCCCCCTTCCCTGCGGCTTATCCTCAGGTCCCTTCCCGAGGGAGCCGCCCGCACGCGGACACTGGACTGGGTGCACTGACGGCCAGATAAACCAGCCAAAGGGTGTTCCGGAAGGATCCGGGGGGGAAGGAGCCGTGTGGCGGTGACAGTCTCTCCACCGTGACGGCAGCAGGTGGGGAGCGAAGGCCCCCGGCTCCGTAGGGAACAGAGCAGGCAGCCAGCGCCCTCCCCATGGCCCGAGACGGGCGGCGTGTGCCCCCGCCCAGCCCCCGGGCCCGCTCCCCACGACCCTCGGCCAGGGCGGAGCCCGCACGAGGCGCCCCGATGAACACTTGTGGCCCCTCGCTCCGCTCGAAGGTTTCACCGGGCTGCCCCTGGAGCCTGCGGCCAGCTGAGCGACTTCACGGCCTGACGGGCCAGCGGGCAGGGCCGCCCTTCCCCCCATGCGGGAGCCTGCCGCCCGGCTGCCCCGGGCCGGGAGTCCGACACCCACGGGAAGACCGGCCGACGGAGGGGAGGGCAGGGCCCCTCCCGCCCCGCTGTCGGGCTCATCTCGGGGCAGCGCGGGCTCAGGCTGAGCCTCCCGTGGGGGGCAGGGCCTGGCTCTCTGGTCCCCAGCTCCCGCGTCCCCTGTCCCCAGCGGCCTCGGGGCAGGTGCCAGGTGGCCCGACGGGGCGGGACGCGGGCTCCCGCCGCTCCTCACCAGGAAGGCCTGGAACAGTTGGAAGGAGCCGAGGAGCCAGATGTACAGGTGGGAGTGCAGCCTCGTGGACGTGCCGTTGAAGGCGTTGGCCACCGCCAGGAACGAGTAGGGCCCCACGGTGAAGAACTCCCAGTCGTAGGCGCCGGACGTGGCGATGGTCTGGTTGGCCTCGAAGAGCCGTGTCCTCGGGTTCCACTTGTAGATGACGCTGTCAATGTTGTGGTTATCGCCTGCAAGCCCGCGGCCACCGTGAGGGACGCCAGCCAGACGTCCCCCGGCCGCGGTCACTCAGGCCGCCCCGGCCCCGGCCAGGCCTGCACCCCGCTCTGCAGGGCTTGTGCCCAGAAGGCACGAGAGAGCGTCCCCATCCCTCCGGCGACTCTGCCCCCACACTGTCCACACCGCTGTCCCACCGCGGGCCCGGCAGCTGCCCTTCACCCCTGCTTCAGCCCGGCCTCCGACCAGGAGGCTAGTTAGCTAGCTAGTTAGTTAGCTGCTTAGTTTCAGATGAAGAGGGGTGGCCCGCGTCCCCGCACCCACACCCCTGGGCACCTGTCTTCCCGCCTGGACGGGAAGGAGGCGCTCAGGTGTGTTCACCCTAAGCACCACGGTCGCAGGGCTGAGCCCAGGACACCGGGCCAGCTGGGAACAGACCGGCAGGGGAGTCGGCCGCCCTGGGGGTTCCCTCTGTGTGGGTGGCCACGCCTACCTTCCCGGTGGTTGGCCACGGCCAGGAAGTGCTCCCCCGCCACCTCGAAGGCCTCCCAGTCCCGGGCGCTGTGGGTGGGGACCCTCTGGTAGGGCGTGAACCTCAGCTTCCTCTGGCTCCATTTGTAAATGACAGAGAACTCCTGACCCTTTTCATTCGGTTCGAAATTAGCCACTGCCAGGAAGACCTGAAAGAGAGAGCCCAGGCCGCTGGGTCTCGCCGTCTGCGCGAGGGCTCCCGAGCGCCCGCGTGTCGGTGGGTCCGTCCATCACGTTCCAGACCCTTCGCCGGCCCGCTGTCCCCACTTCTGTCCCCAAGCTCGGGAGCGACTTTACGCGCAGACTGTCCTTCATCCCCAGCCCCCTCCCACCCGGAAGCACGCGCTTGCACGTATCGGGGTCCGACACACGGGCGCCCGGGGAGCGATGGGCCAGGAGGCCAGGTGGTGGGCACGTGGGGTGCACGGGGCACCCCGGGAGCGAGTACGCATTCGGTAAGCCCTGCACCTGCGTCAGTGACCGGACGGACCCTCCCCCTTGTCTTTGCTGAATTTCCTCGAGGCAAAGTTCACATTTTGTATATGAAAATGTGGCCAACCCAAAGGCCAGAGCGCTAACCAGCCACTCTCCACGCGGGTCGGGGAGCGCGGCTGGGCGAGGCAGACCATGGGAAGCAGAATCCTGCTCCCTGGTCGTCCTCGGGGCGGGCTGACGGGAGGGCAGGTTGTACCGGGCACCCCGGTGCTGGTGAGTGGGCCGTTCGGGGGCCGGGGGCAGGACGGCTGCCCCAGAACCCGCCACTGGAGCCGAGGGTGGAGACGGGGCCAGTAAGACAATGCGTCGTGCGGGGGGCGGCCCGTCAGACCCACCGTCCGGGACCCGCTCCTTCCGGCCCTGGCTGTGAAGGGACTGCCCGCGAGCGTCTCCCCCCCAGCTCCGGGCCTGCCCCCCGCCCCCGGGAGTCCGGCCCCCTCCCCTGACGATCCCCGCCTCGTTGACTGGCTCGTCAAATGGGCCAACAAGCTTTTAATTCAGCCCCGATGGGTCTGCACAGAACTGGGCAGCGTCGTGGGACCGGTTGAGTCTCCATTTTGTAGGAAGCCGAACGGACTCCACATTCTGGACGTGGAGACCCCGCCAAGTGTCCGACTTTGAAAACTGCTGGGCGCCCCGGTGAGACTCCGAAGCCATGAGAACTACTTCCCGGGTCATCTGCACGAGCCGTCCCAGCCTTTGGGTTTTCCCGAGAGGACTGAGAAGGACCGAGACGGCTGCCGGGCGCACACTCGCCTTTTTCCCGATGGTGAAATGTCTCCAGGACTGGGCCTGGTGCGTGCGGATGCTCTGGTACGAGGCGAACTTCCCATCCGTCCACTTGTAGATGGCGGACGCGGCCTTGCGGTTGGCGGCCGCCACGAAGAGCCCGGCCTCGGGGATGGCGAAGACCTCGATGCCCAGCGTCTCCGAGCTGGTGAACAGGCTCTGATGCTCCTCCACGTACTCCAGCTTTTCTCTGGCTGGTGACAGCGATCGGAGACCCGTTAACACCGCCCAGAACGGGCCCTCGACCCCAGGGCCCCGAGCCCTGACCCCCGGTCAGCCGCGGTCAGGGCTTCCTCTGGGGCGACTGGCCGGGAGTGCGTGCCAGAGGAGGCAGCTCGTGCCCGCACGGGCTTCGGGCTATCGGGCGGCCGGGGACACACGGGGACGGCACGGACGCGCCGGGTCCTAGCTAGACATTCCCCTGCTCGCTGCTCCCGCGCAGGCTGTGCCCTCAAGTGCACGAGGGACTGCGGTCAAGGTTTGCGAGCAGTGGCTGCAGCCAGCTCCCGTTTCCTGCGGGCAAGGGCCCGGGCGCCCTGGGCAACCCCGACTCCTCGTCCCCACGCGGGAAGGCACCGCTGGGAGCGCTCCGGGGACCCGCATCGCCGCCTGGTGTCTGTGATGCGAGGAGGCTGCCCTCTGTGACCATGGGGACTAGACACGGCGGGGGGCGGGGTGCGGGGGGGACGAGCCCTGCCCACCTGAGACACACAGGCCTGCTGGCCTGGGGGGTCCTGTTCCCAAGTAACGTGGCTCGAGAAGAGCCCCAGGTCCGAGCCTCACCTGCCAGCACGGAGACCCACTCGCTGCCCACACACAGGAGCAGCCCCTTCCGGCTGGCGTCGAACCAGAACTGGGCGTCCTCCGCTTTGGTGCATGGAGGCCGGGAGCCCAGCGTCACCTTCAGGTCGGTTTCTGGGGAAGACAAGGGAGAGGGGTGTCCAGGGGCAGGTTCCGCGGAGGAAGACGGGACTGGGAGGTTGGCCCCCGACCCGGGCAGTCCTGCCTTTGCCTCTGCCCGCGGGGACCAGGAGGACACAGTGGTCTCCATCGCGGCCCCGGGAGGAAGTGAGGCCCCGCACGGTGGGATGGAGGCTGCGGGGCTCCCCGGCGGCCTCCCTGCCCGCCGCAGAGGGTGGCCCGCCTTCGCCTGGAAAAGCCTCAGCCATCACGGCCGCCCTGCTCTCCGCAGGCCTGTCACTCTTCTCTGCGAGTCTATCTAAGCCTGAGTTTTGCCTCGTTCTCCGGCGTCTGACCCCATCCCTTCCGATGGCTACACCTCGTCGCGGGCGGAGCCCAGTGGTCCTGATGGTGCCGCGAGACCGGTTCACAGCGACGTGGGCGCTGCTGCCCGCGCTGGGGGCGCCCGGGCCCACACGCCCGCCTCCTGCCTCTTGTTCTGAGCTGCAGCTGGGCGGAGGCGGGGAGTTTCCTCCGTGCCGGGAAGTCCTTTTCCCGTGTCTCTTCTTTAACAATAAAAGTTATTCAAAATTGTACTGTTACTATAAAATTATTCAAAATATCATGGCAATAAACAGGATCGATATGTCGACTATTTCTTTTAAAGATTTATTTATTTATTTTAGAGAGAGAGCAAGAGTGGAGGGAGCAGAGGGGGAAGCAGGCTCCCCGCTGAGCACGGAGCCCCATGCGGGGCTCGATCCCACGACCCTGAGATCATGACCTGAGCCGAAACCCAGAGTCGGACCTTGAGTTGACTGAGCCCCCAGGCGCCCCAGTTTATAGACTGTTAAGGTACTGTCCAACGTGAAGAGAAGCCAGCAGCCGGGGGGCGCCTGAGGGGCTTGGTCGGTGAAACGTCCACCTCTTGGTTTTGGCTCCGGTCATGGTCCCAGGATCATGGGATCGAGTCCCACATCGGGCTCCCTGATCAGTGGGGAGCCTGCTTCCCCCTCCGCCCCCTCCCTCGTGCTCTATTTCTCAAATAAATAAATAAAATCTTAAAAAAAAAAAAAAGCAGCAGCCGGTGCCGCTGGGACTTTGGAAACCCGCACCAGGACTGGGCGGTGTGGGCTGTGTGCTGAGGGCCCCCCGACCAGTGAAGCACGACCGGGCGGCTCGGGAGGGGCAGGGGCTGTCTCCCCGCAGAGCGCGGTGGGAGGGGACTCGGCCGCTCCGGGCAGGGGGTGTGGCTTACACGAACCGTCCAGACGGTACCTTCACATGGAGAACACACAAGCACACACTAAAGAGAGCAAGGCAGGGGACCCTCGGGGTCCCCGCTGAGATTTTGCTGCCTGTCAGAGACGGATGGGGATAAAGACCCCAAATACTGGTGTGGGGGCAAAACAGGCAGCAGGTGGAAGTCAAAATGCTCAAGGGAAGGAACATGACCTTAGGGAGCAGCCCCAGACGTCCCAAGCAGGACCAGTGGTCCCCTGGGGACACCATCCAGGTGGGGCTCGAGGAAAGGTAGACGACTGCTGGCTTGTCTGACAGGGACAGTCCTTCTCTCACGTCGATAATCACCCTCCTGGCTTTGCTCCCAGGGGAGGTGGGAAAGTGACAAGGCTCTTGGGGCCCACCATCAGTGCAGGGGGGTGGGTGGGTTGGACCTACTAACCATAGGGATATTTTAGCACCTCATTATCTTCTGGCTTCCCCGTGATGCCCTGCAGGACGGGAGGGATGGAGAGCACAGCCAGCTCGGCGCTCCTGCAGGGACAGAGCCTTGGGGTGGCGTCCGAGCCGGGCAGCAGGACCAGCTGCCTCACCAAGCCCTGCAGAGAGAGGGACGGCGTGGTCAGAACCTCGTCTCCAGAGAGCACCTGGACCGCTGGGCTCAGCCTGTCAGAGCCTGGGGGAGGGGTGGGAATGGGGGATGGAAGATCTATTGACCTCTAGAGCTAGGAGAGAAGAGTCTGCTGATTGGTTGGGAGGGTGGGGAGCAGTGGGAGCAATGGTGGGGAATTCTATACCATTCTAGGGTAATTAAGTCATGGAAGGGGTTTTTCCTGTGAACTAACCTAGGCTCACTGGGCTGCATTACTCATCCAACCATCTGTCCTTTTGTCTGTCCATCCACCCACCCATACATCATCTACCATATGTCCATCCATCACTCATCCACCCATCCGTCCATCCATCCATCCCTCACTCATCCACCCATCCATCCATCCCTCACTCATCCATCCATCCATCCACCCATCCATCCATCATTCACTCATCCATCCGTCCATCCATATGTCCATCCATCTCTCATCCACCCATCCGTCCATCAACCCATCCATTCATCCATCCCCCCATCCATCCATCTACCCATCCATTCTTCCATCCACCCATCCATCCATCATTCACTCATCCATCCGTCCATCCATATGTCCATCCATCTCTCATCCACCCAACCATCCATCCACCCATCCATCCAT
>CM052799.1:194549106-194559193 GCA_028533885.1 Nasua narica
GGCGGCCGTAGCTGCGGTCGCTGGAGCAGGCGGACAGGGTGGACGCGGCCATGGTGGGGGCGGTGGGGCTGGAGGAGGGTGTGAGTGTGTGAGTGTGTGCGTGTGTGAGTGTGGGAGCTGCTGGGCTGTCCTTCGGCTTTTATACCCTCTAAGGTGTGTGTTGTCCAGCCAGAGGCTCCCTGAGACTTCCCTTTCCTTGTTGGTGTTTCGACTGAGTCCTGGGAGTGCTCATTACTGCTGGTTTATTTACACGAGAGAGTTTGCTGCCTGTAAAACGCCCAGGTTGGGGGTGGGGAGCCTGACTTGTTTGGCTCTTTAAGCAAACAGCACAGGAACCGTCTAGCATCCCCGGGGCGGGCCGCCTGCCCACCGCGTCCTGCTCTCGGGGTGGTTCGCGTGGGGGACAAGGGGTGCGAATCCCAGTCCCGGGGAGCAGGCAGGATGCAAAGCCGGGACACGAGCTCGTCGGCTGCCATGCGTCCCCCCACGGAGGGCTGCATGGTGGCGCGCGTGGTTGGGGGTGAGTGGGAAGACGCACAATGTGTCTCAGCCCGGAACGACAGACACAGAAGGTGGAAAGCTTCAGAGGAACGGACGATGTCCTCTAGATCCAATGTTCATCGTATCAGATTTCCAGAAAGATCAGCCACAGGGCACATTTCTCAGAGCAGAGGGAAATGGGGTCTGCGGGGGTGGGGCTCTGACCAAACGTGGGATGAGACGAACAGAAATCGGTGCACGCGTCGGCACGCGGGCAAACTCTCTCTCCAGACCTCAATGTCCTAGATGCTTCCGGAGAGGTCGGCCTCGCCCTGCCGCTCAGCGAAGACATGCGACCTAATCTCCAAAGTTGGGGAGAGGGCTTGGATTATGGACTCGGTGAAACCGCCCAGTGTGCGAAGGCAAAGCCCTTCCGATGCCAGAGCTGTTCTGGAAAACTGCCGCTCGAATACCTTCCGCGGAGGAATCTTGAGACCACCTGGTCCAGCAGATAGAATATAGTAGGATACATAGTAGAATATAAAAGATAATGAAGAGCAAAAGAAAAAAAAATCAGCAAAAAGCAGATGGCAGGTCTCAGCATCTTCAGGGAGAGGAATCTCGCCCGCTGACCGACAGAGGAGCCAGCAGCGGCTCACCGTCCTCCCCGCCTCCCTCTACGCGCACCGCATTTGGTGGCGCGGCTCTGAGTCCTGGCGGTCGCCCGCACCGCCTCCTCACCATGCAGACGGTCCCTCGTGCTCCCCATCCCACCAACACCTCCCTTCTCCCCAAAGCCCTGTGGCCACTGATTCTCAGTCACTGCACTTGTGGCTTTTCCGGAATGTCCCATAAATACAGTGTGCAGCCTTCGGGGTCTCGCTTCTTTCGTTGAGCAAAACGCGCTTGGGCGTCCTGTGTGCTGGGGGTGCGTCTGTTGTTCCCTCTCTTCTGAGTGCGTTCCGCCGCTCGCAGGAACCACCATGCGGTGATTCACGCCAGTTCGTGGAGGACGTTTCCATTGCTTCCCGTTTCGGAGGGTTGTGAACCCAGAAAGCGGCTGCAGCATCGCATAGCAGTTTTTGCCTGGCAGCGAATTTTGGTTTCTCCAGAATAAACACGCAGGGGTGGCCTCGCTGGGTCATGGGCTCAGGGCACGTGCAACGTGACCAGAGACCGCCAAACGACCTTGCCCAGAGTTTGTGCGGTCCAGCGCTGCCCCCAGCGGCGCCCGGGAGCTCTCGCGTCCTTCCCAGCCCTCCAAGTCGCCAGTTTTCTGGTTGATATTGGCCACTCCAACAGGGGTGCGGTGGTGTCTCATTGCAGGGTAATGTGCACTGTCCTGATGACTAATGCTGGGTTGAGATTCTCCAATGCGCTTTCTTGCCAAAATGGATTCCGAAGTGGCTGAATGACATTCTGCTTCCAGCAGGGCTGCTCGAGCTCCTCCCTCCACGCCCCTGCCGGCGCTGCCGGGTGGGGCTTTGCCATCTTAGCCGTTCTCAAAGGCACGGAAGGGCATCTCCGTGGGGGTTCAGTGTGCACTTCCCTGACGACTAACGGCGCGAGGCATCGTTTTTATGTGCATGTTTGACATCCACGTGTCTTTTTGGTATTTCTTCAAATGTTCAGGCTCCTTCCTTTTTTAAGGTTTTCTTGACATGGAATTTTGAGAGCTCTTTATGCATTTTGGATACGAGTGTGCCACTGGACTTTGAGTAAGGCGGGCGTCGGGGCACCTACCCGCTCACGGTCGAGCCTTCGCGTCTGCAGACGAGTGCGCCCCCAGAAGCGGAACCGCCGGCCGCTCCCGCTGGCCAGAAGTCCTAGGACAACACGGAGTCGATGAACACAGGCTTGTCTCCGGGCAGTAGAGTGAGCTGGGGAAGAAAATGCTCTCAGGAAAATCATCAGGAACAGAAAATACACGCGCAGCAGGGCACGGGTTTACTGGGAAACCCCGTCCGAGTGCGCGCCCGCAGTCCGATCCCATGCTGCTCAAGGGTCGGCTGCCCTCAGCTCAGATGCTTGTGAGTCTTTTCTGCTGCTCTGCGGCTTCTCTCTCCAGGCTCTTGTCGGCGCTGTCTGAAGAGCAGGAGGGTTTAATAGGGGTAGAGACCACTTCATCAGTTTTCTTCTCTTTCAGATCTTGCTTTCGGTTAGAATCCTCAGTACTCTGCATAACGCAAGATCACAACAATTTTCTCTTGTTTTCTTCTAAAAGTGTAAAACGTTTACATTTGACATTTAGGGCTACGACCAATTTTTATTAGGTTTTTACATTAAGTGCGAGGTGTGGGTCAAGGCTCTTCTTTTTTTTGGATTTGGATGTCCAACTGTTCCAAGTACACTTCTGTCTCTTGAACTTGCTTTGCAAGTATTTTGTCAAAAGTCAGTTGACTGTATGCGTGTGGGTCTCTGTGTCTATTCTGTTTCATGAATCCACCTGCTTATATCCCTTTGCCAAATCACATTGTCCTGATTACTGCGGCTTTAGAAAATCTTGAAGTCAGGTAGTCAAGTCCTCCAACTTTGATCTTCATTTTCAAATGGTTTGGATATTTGAACTCCTTTCCTTTCCAAATAATTTTAGAATTAGCTCATTCATATTGACAAAAACTGCTACTGGGACGTGAATTGGGATTGCCTTGAATCTGTAGACGAGTCCGGAGTTCATTGATTTCCTAACAAAATTCTGACCTGCAAACATGGTTTAGCTCTCCATTTACTCACATCTCGTTAATTTCTTTCATCGGTATTTTTATTGTTCTCATTATGTAGCTATTCCCTGAGATTTATACCAAAGTTTCCATTATTTATTCTGTTGTAAATCACACCTTTAAACAAAATTTTTCGATTCCATTTATTTATTGCTATTATATCAAAATGCAATTAATTTTAATTATTTTAGGCTTACACACTTAAACCTTGCTAAACTCTCTTATATTTCTAGGAGATTTCTGTAGATTCTTGGGAGTTTTCTATGTGCACCCTCATGTCCTCCATGAATACAAACCACTGCATATCTTAATTTCCAATGCATATGACTTATATTTCTTTTTCTTCCTGGTTGCACAGGTAAGACTGGAGCAGTGAGAGAGGACACCTGTATCTTTTTCCTGATCTTTGGAGGGAAGCTCTCAGTCTTTTACAATTAAGTGTGGCATTGGCTCTAAGTTTTTCAAAGATGCCTTTTATCAGGTTAATAGTTTTTTCTATTATTCCTACTTTACTATAAGCTATTTTAAAAAATTAAATGGGGGAACACTTCCCAATTCATTCTATGAGGCTTACATTACCCTGATAACAAAGCCAGGCAAAGACACAAGAATAGAAAACCACAAATATCCCTTACGAACAATGATGCAAAAGCCCTCAACAAAATACTAGCAAACTGAATTCAGCAGCACAGTGAAAGGATTACACACCACGACCAAGAAGGATGCATTTCTGGAATTCAAGGATGGTTCCACATATGAAAATGGGTCAATATAAAACCCCACATCGCCAGAATAAAGAAAACAGTACAGGCTCATCTCAATTGATCCCGAAAAAGCGTTTGACAAAAATTCAACACGTTTTCATGATGAAAACACTCAACGAACTTGGAAAAGCAGGAACTATCTCAGCATAATAAAACCCCACACAAACATTATATTCAATGGTGAAAGACTAAGAGCTTTTCCTCTAAGATCAGGAACGAGGCAGGGGTGCCCACTTCTGCTGCTTTTATTCACCACAGTACTGGGGGCTCTAGGAGAGCAGTTGGACAATAAAATAAATAAAAGCCCTAAATTGGAAAGGAAGAAGTAAAATCACCTTCATTCACAGATATCATGACTGTGTATGTAGAAAATCTTAAGAACTTAAATCTTAAAGTTAGCAGTAGTAAATGAATTCGGAAAAGTGGCAGGATACAAAGTCAACATGCAAAAGTCAGTTGCATTCTGATACGCAAACAATGAACAACCGAAAAAGGAAATTATAAAAATAATTCCATTTACAATTGCATCAAAAAAGAATAAAATAAAAGGAATTGACCAAGGAGGAGAGAGTCCTGTACAAGGAAAACTATAAAACACTGTTGAAAGACAGTAAAGAAGACATAAGAGGACGGAAGGACAGTCCATGTTCACGGGTTGGAAGGCTCAATATTGTTAAGATGTCGATATTACCCAAAGCAATCTATAGATGTAATGCAATCATTATTGAAATCACAATGACTATTTCCATTTGCAATGATATGGGTGGAACTGGAGGGTATTATGCTAAATGAAATAAGTCACTCAGAGAAAGACAATTATCATGTCATCTCGCTGATATGAGGAATTTGAGAAACAAGACAGAGGATCACAGGGGAGGGGAGGGAAAAATGAAACAAGATGAAACCAGAGAGGGAAACAAACCATAAGAGACTCTGAATCTCAGGAAACAAACTGAGGGCTGCTGGAGGGGAGGGGCGGGAGGGGTGGGGGGCTCGGGGGCGGACACTGGGGAGGGTGTGTGCCATGGTGCGCGCTGTGAATTGTGTGAGACTGATGAATCCCAGACCCGTACCCTGAGGCAAATACTACATTAAATGTTAATTTAAAAAAATCACAGCGATGTTTTTTTTTGTTTTTTGTTGTTTTTTTTTTAAAGATTTTTATTTATTTATTAGAGACCGAGAGATTGAGAATTAGAGGGGAGAAGGTCAGAGGGAGAAGCAGACTTCCCGCAGAGCCGGGAGTCCGATATGGGACTCGATCCGGGGACTCCGGGATCATGACCTGAGCCGAAGGCAGTTGCTTAACCAACTGAGCCACCCAGGCGCCCCACAGCGATGTTTTTTACAGAAAGATAAAACCCCTCACACTCATATGGAATCTTAAGGGACCCTGCATAGCCAAAACAATTCTGAAAAAACAAAGCTGGAGGACTCACGCCTCCTGATTTAAAAACTACAAAGCCACAATAATCACACAGGATGGCAGTGATGTAAAAAGGGATGGACATATAGACTAATGGAATAGAATGGGGTCCGGGAATAAACCTCCACATATTAGGTCAAATCATTTTTCACAAGGACACCAAGTCCATTCAATGGAGAAAGGACAGTCTTTTCTTTTCTTCTAAAGAGTTTATTTATTTATTTATTTGAGAGAGAGAGAGAGAGAGAGAGAGAGAATGGGAGAGAGCATGAGAGGGGAGAGGTCGGAAGGAGAAGCAGACTCCCCGCTCAGCAGGGAGCCCGATGTGGGACTTGATCCTTGGACTCCAGGATCGTGACCTGAGCTGAAGGCAGTTGCTAAACCAACTGAGCCACCCAGGCGTCCCAGGACAGTCTTTTCAACAAATGGTACCGGGAAAACTGATGACCCACATGCAAAAGAATGAAGGTAGACCCCTCCATCACACCACACACAAAAATGCACTCAAAGTGGGTCCAGGACCTAAATGGAAGACCTAAAACTATAAAACTCTTGGAAGAAAACACAGGATGAAAGCCTCGCAACATTGGATTTCACAGTGAATTCCTGAATATGACACCAGAGGCACAGGCAACATAAAAATACAAAAATTGGACTCATGAAAATTTTAAATATTTTTGCATCAAAAGACAATACAACAAACTGAGGGTTTTGGAGAGGAGGGGGTGGGGGGTTGGGCGAACCTGGGGTGGGTATTGAGGAGGGCACATATTGCATGGAGCACTGGGTGTGGTGCATGAACAATGAATCTTGTAACACTGAAAAAATAAAATAACAGTATTGGGGGGGAAGACAATACCAATAGAGAATAAAAGGTAACCCAAAGAAATGGGAGAAAGCATTTGAAAATCACGTTCTGGTCAGGGATTAATATCTAAAATGCATGAGAACTCCCAAAACTCAGTAACAAAAAAGCCAAACAACCCAATTCAAAAATGAGCAAAGGACTTGAACAGACGTTTTTCCAAAGAAGATGCACAAATCCTGTGACCGATGAGCACATGAAAAGATGCTCAACACCACTCATCACTAGAGAAATGCAAATCCAAAGTAAAATGACAAGCCACTGTATACCCATTGGGATAAATATATAATATGTATAATATTTATGTAAATATAAACACAACGAGGAGATAGCACATGCCATACATATACGTAACAAGGAGAAGATACCACGTGTTGATGATAATGTGGAGAACTTGAAGCCCTCGTGCGCTGCGAGCGGGACCAGGAAACGGAGCCGCTGTGGAAATCAGTAGGGTGGTTCTTCAAAAAATTAACAGTGGAATTACCGTACAATCCAGTAATTATATGGGTATGTGTTCAAAGGAACCGAAAGCAGGCATTTGAAGAAATATTTATACGTCTGCGTTCACGGCAGGGCTATTCACAAGAGCTACAAGGGAGAAGAACCCAGATGTCCACCGGGAGACGGACAGATAAGCCAAACGTGGTCCATGCTCGCAGTGGAATAGAAGGCAGCCTTAAAAGGGAAGCAGGTCTGACTTTGACTCAGATGAAGCATGAGGCCATGAGTCACAAAAAGACAACGGTTCCATGATTCCACCGACGTGAGTGTTGCAGAGACAGAAGGGGAGGGGGGGCGCTGGCGAGGCAGGTACGCGGGGACAGGGTTTCATTTTCCCAGGAACGTGGACAGTCCTGGAGACGGACGGTGGGGACGGCTGCACTGAGTGTGCTTAGTGCCGCTGAACCGTGCACTTAAGTGTGGGACACTTGAGCTTACGTGTGGGACACTTGAGCTTACGTGTGTTGGGCATCAAGAAAAACAAATTGAAAAAAAAAAAGGGCACTATCAAGGCCATGAAGAGACAGGGAGGAAATTCGCACACCTGTGAGCGACTGAAAACAGCCAATCCGGGAAGTCTCGGTGCTCTGAGCGCGTCTCACATGAGGACGTTCCGGGAAGGACCCAGCCACGGAGCCGGAGGCCAGCGGGGGCCGGGGCTGTGGGGAAGGGGCAGGCCGAGCTTCCGGGGTAGAGAAACCCACTGGGTCTCTTCTCCAGCACTCGGACCCCGAACCCAACCCCCAAACTCCCAAGGCCATCTGTGAAGCTCGGGGTGCTTGGAGTTCCGCTGGGTTGGCTCTGCCGCGAGGGGGCCAGAAATCGTCTCCAGCCAGAGAGAGGGCCAGCTGGGACACGCACCTTGCCCCTCCCGCACTGCCCCCGTGCTTGTTCTGTGCCCCTCAGGCCCAGGACCTGACACCCCAGCTTCATGACCCTAGCGCTCTGAGTTGACCCAGGGGAGAAGGGGTGCAGTCCCAGTACCCCATTGTGACGGGGTCAGTGCCTCCCCCACGCCACCACCTTTCCCCTAAATGGGCACGGCCCACGGGAGGACCCCAGGGGGACCCCAGGCCCACAGGGGCTGTGCCGCCTGCAGCCCCCAGGCCGGCTCGTCCGCGGCCGGTTTGCCCAGCTGGGGCAGTGGGTGGAAACGGGCCAGGGGCTGAGAACCCCCAGACCACGACCCCGGTGCAGGCGGCCAGCCTCGGGAGGCCCTGGCCACACAGGGCCCAGCGGCCCTGACCTCCCTGGGCCAGGGCGTGACTCCCACCCCGGGGCCCAGCCCTGAGGGATTTCTCAGTCCCTCATTCCTAGAGAAGTTCCCGGATGGAGGAGAACAACGTCTGGTCGGACCCCTGGGGTCCCCCCACCCCCTTGAGGGTCGGATGAAAGGAAGCAGATGTGCTGGTGAGTGAGTTTATTGGGGGGTCCGAGCAGGTGTTGACAGGTCGGCAGTTGAGGCCAAGGGACCCGAGCGGAGAAAGTGGCAGGGAAGGACAGGGGACCCAGAAGACGTAGAGGCCCCTCCTGGGAGCAGGAGCCCCGGGGAGCAGCGGGGTCAGCGTTCTTGGGAGCTAGGAGGTCAAGGTCAGGTCAGCAGAGTGGACACACGGGGGGACGCGTCCTGGGTACGGGCAGCCCCCTAACACAGGTCAGGACTGGACTGAGGGGGACCGGGAGGACCACCGTCACCGGGTGGGTCCCGAGCCCCGCTGGCCGCGGGGGGACGGGCCCGTCAGCAGCAGGACTTCTGGGCGGAGGCGGGCACGCAGCAGGCCTGGCGGGAGCCCGCGGGCCGGCAGAGCAGGGACACGCAGGAGGCCCGGCGGCAACAGCTGGGCTGGCAGCAGGAGGCGGGGGCACAGCAGGAGGGGGCGGGCCCGCAGCAGGCGGGCCTGCACACGGGCCGGCAGAGCAGGGACACGCAGGAGGACGGTCTGCAGCAGGACGAGGAGCAGGGGCTGGGCTGGCAGCAGGAGGGGGCCGAGCAGGGGGAGCAGACAGGGGTGCAGCAGACGGGCTTGCAGCAGACAGGGGTGCAGCAGACGGGCTTGCAGCAGATGGGCGTGCAGCAGACGGGCTTGCAGCACACAGGGGTGCAGCAGACGGGCTTGCAGCACACAGGGGTGCAGCACACAGGGGTGCAGCACACAGGCTTGCAGCAGACAGGGGTGCAGCAGACAGGGGTGCAGCAGTCTTCCTGGCAGGGGGAGGAGCTGCAGCAGGAGGGCTGGCAGGAGCTGGTGCAGGCTGGTTGGCAGGGGCTGGACCCGCAGCTCGCAGGGGTGCAGATGAGGGTCGGGCAGGAGGGAGTGCAGCAGGGAGGCTCACAGCAGGCGGGGGCGCAGCAGCTGGGGGCACAGCAGGCAGGGGCGCAGCAGGCGGGGGCGCAGCAGGCAGGGGTGCAGCAAGGGGGCTCACAGCAGGCGGGGGCGCAGCAGGCGGGGGCGCAGCAACTGGGGGCACAGCAGGCAGGGGCGCAGCAGGCAGGGGCGCAGCAGGCGGGCTCGCAGCAGCTCTCTGGGCCGTCGTCCACCTGCCAGGAGCAGTCGGGGCAGGAGTCATAGGAGCCGGGCAGGCAGACGCGGCGGCCGTAGCTGCGGTCGCTGGAGCAGGCGGACAGGGTGGACGCGGCCATGGTGGGGGCGGTGGGGCTGGAGGAGGGTGTGAGTGTGTGTGTGTGTGTGTGAGTGTGTGTGAGTGTGGGAGGTGCTGGGATGCCCTGGCTTTTATATCTGCCCTGGCTGGTGTTGTCCCCACGGGAGACTCACATCCCCTTCCTTGTTGGTGTCCCCGTGGCCAGGGAAGCCTAATTAGATGCGTCAACGGCCTGGGAGGCACGGGGATGACCGGCTGAGCGGGGTTGGGCCCTGGGGACGCTCTGCGGGCCGTGCTGCGGACAAGCCGCTGCTGGTGCCCTGCTCGTGGGCTGGGGGACACGGGCGTCTGACTCTGTGGCAGACGGTCGTGGTGGCCCCTGGTGGCTGGCTTGTGGCTGTGCGGGTCCACGGGTTATGTTGGAGCAAGATGCTGCCCCAGGGAGGCCAAGGAGGACGCCGGGTCCCCCGGTGGGCGGGCACTGGCTGGAAGGGGCAGAGGGGCGGCAGACTGAGACCCTGATGCTACCAGCAGCCTTTGGATGGCTGGTCTTTCACACCCACACCTGGGCTGAGGTGTGGGGTGGGCGACTGTCGGGCGGGAGGGCCCCCGGAGGGTCCCAGGAGGGTCCCAGCGCACAGACAGCCCTCCTAGGGGGAGGTAGGCGGCCGGGGGGGGGTCTTTCTCCTGCTCTCACGGGAGCGGTGCCCGGGGGGGGGGGGGGGGG
>CM052799.1:194559293-194592356 GCA_028533885.1 Nasua narica
AATGTGCGTCCCAGTGCCCGTGGCTCCAGGCCACACACCCTGACACGTTCACGTGCGGCCTCGCTCCCCCGGACCCAGCTCTGCCCTGGGGTCTCTCTGCCCGGAGGAGCCGCCGCCCGCGCACCAGCTTCCCTAGCGAGGACCCTGGTGGCCGCCCGACTGCGCCCCCCGCCCCGCTCTGCTCAGTGCGCCTCTCGGCCACCTTCGCGATCTGTCAGCCTGCTGGACGCCGCGCCCCTCGCAGCCCCCAGAGCGGCCAGTTCTCTCCCGTGGAGACCCGGGCGCCCCGATGCCGCTGGAAGGACCGTCCCACCGAACAAATGAAACCCGGACCTCCCTTGACCGCACCGCGCGGTGACGTCCATCAGCCTCTTCAAGACTCACAGGCCCGAGGTCGGCCCCCCGCTGCGAGCCTGGGACCCCGCGCCCCTGCTCCGCTAGACCGTCCACTCCCACAACCCCCACGCCGGGCCGCACAACTGGCCATCTGCACACCCTCCCCTGCCTGAAACTCTTCCCGGGGTTTCACCCCCGAACTGAGCCGAGCCTCCCACTCCCCGCCGGGCGAGAGGGCACCCTCCCGGCTGCCTGCCCCGGCCCCTCTTGTGACCCTCGCCACACAGCCCCAGGGACGTTGCTAGAATGGAGGCCTCTCGAGGGCAGTGACCTTGGGACTTGCTGAGCCCAGCACAGGGTCTGCCGCAAGGCTGGCGGCGCGCCCAGCAGGGCACCCGAGAAGCAGCTGGGATGGCAGACCTTGACTTTGAGCCCTGGAGGCGGGAGGCTGAGCTCAAGGGGCCCACAGGCCAGCTCCACGCCGAGAGGTCCCCGTGGGCGTGTCCTGGTCACGCATGGGGTCCCGGGGGGAGGCGGGTCCGCGTCCTCCTGTTTTCCTAGGGACACCAGTCACACTGAGGAAGGGACCCCAATGACACGGATGAACATTTGTTCATCCCGGAAACCCGTGAGGCGAATCTGAACCCCCAAGATGACGGTAGTGGGGGCGATCGGGCCGGGAGGGTGCAGCCTCGCGGGGGACCAGTGTCCCCGCCCCCGCCAGCTCCGCCGCTGCTCCCCGCCCACTCCGCTGCCCAGACTGGCGCCTCTCCCGCAGCCGCCGGCCAGAAGTCGCAGGGAGCTGAGACGCTCGGGCCTCGGGCCGCTCCCCCGACAGAAGCCAACACACATCCTCTGCGGGAACAAGCCTCCCTCAAAGGCCTCGAGGAGCCCCCAGATGGTTTCCCAGCACAAGGACCATTTCTCCCCCGAAACAGCGATGCACCAGGGAAGCAGACACGTAGAGCAAGAAGCGGCAGAATTTCCAGAAAGCCAGCTGCTCGGCCACCACCGCAGGCCTTGTCTGCGGCTTGTAAGACACATGCCGACAACTGAGGAAATAACAGGTCGGTGTTAAGATCTCTCGAGGGATAAGAAACCAAGAAATGCTGGGGAGTGGGCCGTGGGGGGACACGGAGCAGGGGCTGGGCCACCACGCCCTCTCTGCCTTGACACCGGTCACAGGGTCTGTTGAGAGGGCAGGGCCGGCTCCCGGGGCCTCCGTGGGGCTGTGTGCAGGGCAGGACTGCTGGGAGGACGGGGAGAGCCCGGAGGGGCAGGGCTCCCCGGTGGCCCGGGCCGGGCAGGAGAGGGTGGGACAGAAGATGAACCGACTCGGGCAGGGGCGGGGAGGGCAGAGGCCAGGCCGGTGGGTGTGGCCGTCCGCAGCGCGAGCTCGCACGTGGATGGCGAGGCTCCAGGACCCGGTCCAGGGACAGGGCACGCGTTGTACCACCATGGCGTTGGCATCCTCGGGGACCCTGGGCCACTGGCCAGCCAGCCACACTGCAGTCGCCCTGCAGCCAATGCTCTGGGCCAGGAAATGCTCCGCACGGACCCCTGGTTCCTTCTGACCTCGGGTTCCTACAGTGCAATGTTGGGAAACATGGTTTCCCTCTAATGTGGCCAGAGGGAATGCAAGGCCTCCCAGACAAGGCCTTCCTCACTGGGGGCCGTTGGTGGCCCAGACAAGGCCTGCACCCTCCAAGGGAGGCACCAGTGGGAATCCCTCCTCCTTGTTTCTTTCAATACTTGAATTCCTGAGCAGAGCGCCCACTGAGACCCACCATTCCCAATACCCCTCTCCCCCGGCCGTCGGTCCAGGGGTAGTTAACGTTATGTGTCATCTTGGCCAGGCCATCGTGCTCTGCTGTTGGGTCAAATGCATACAGATGTTGCTGCGAAGACATTTTTGAGGTGAAATTGGCATTTAAATCAGTTGACTCTGAACAAAGCAGGTTATTTGCCATTTGGCAGGTGGGCCTCACCCAATCAGTTGAAGGACGTAGGAGCAAAGCAGTCCCCCCAGGAGGAAGGGAGGCTACCAGCCCACTGTCCTCCCCCTCCAGCTGCAGAATCCACTCTCCCGGGAAGCCTGCCTGCCGGTTTCCGACATGCCAGCCTCCACAGGCACATGAACAGATTCCTCAAGACCAGAGTCTCTGTATATATATGCGCACATCCTATTGGCAGCTTCTCCCGAGACCCCTGCCTGACACAGGCTCGGGTCACCCCCACACACAGCAATCGCACTCGCGGCGTCTTCCGTGGAGGGAAGCCCCGCCCTGTGCAGAGGGTGTCTGGGAACTGGCTGTCACCATCTTGCCAGTCCCGGAGTGGCCTCTGTGCCTTCAAGGCCGAGTTCTATTACATGGGCTCTCCTTCATCCCCAGCAAAGCTCCACAGCCCTGAGAGGTAAGGCGCAGGGGCTGGGCAGGAGGCGCCCCGCCCCTCACTGGTGAAGGTGTCCAGGGGCGCCCCGGGGTCTCCCAGGGGCCAGGCTTCCCCGGGCTGGAGGCTGCAGGGGACGAGCGGCGCAGGAGGCACTGCGGAGGGTGCAGGTGGCCAGCCCCGGCCCGGGCGCTGTTGCCCAGGATGCGGCCCCACCCTCGGGCAGCATCAGAGCCCCTCCCCCGGGGTTGGCCCAAATACGCATTCAAGGCCTTTGGAGAAGGATCGATGATGACTTTATTGGCTAACAGAGAGGTCACTCACACGGGGCAGGACAAAGTGACCTCAATCCAGCCACGACGGAGAGGGGGAGGCTAGGAGGGTCACAGCCTGAGGGAGCTGGGAGCTGCCCTGGGAGTCGGCCAGACAGTGAGGGCCAGCCTTGCTTGCTGAGGTGGGTTCTGGGGCAGAAGGAGACCCCAGACGGGGCTCAAGGCTTCAAATATTATAGGTGGCAGTGGCAGCTGGCCCCGGGGGGACGGGCCCGTCAGCAGCAGGACTTCTGGGCGGAGGCGGGCACGCAGCAGGCCTGGCGGGAGCCCGCGGGCCGGCAGAGCAGGGACACGCAGGAGGCCCGGCGGCAGCAGCTGGGCTGGCAGCAGGAGGCAGGGGCACAGCAGGTGGAAGCGGGCCCACAGAAGGCGGGCCTGCACACGGGCCGGCAGAGCAGGGACATGCAGGAGGACGGTCTGCAGCAGGACGAGGAGCAGGGGCTGGGCTGGCAGCAGGAGGGGGCCGAGCAGGGGGAGCAGACAGGGGTGCAGCAGACGGGGGTGCAGCAGACGGGCTTGCAGCAGACAGGGGTGCAGCACACAGGGGTGCAGCACACGGGCTTGCAGCAGACAGGGGTGCAGCACACAGGCTTGCAGCAGACAGGGGTGCAGCAGACAGGGGTGCAGCAGACAGGGGTGCAGCAGACGGGCTTGCAGCAGACAGGGGTGCAGCAGACAGGGGTGCAGCAGTCTTCCTGGCAGGGGGAGGAGCTGCAGCAGGAGGGCTGGCAGGAGCTGGTGCAAGCTGGTTGGCAGGGGCTGGACCCGCAGCTTGCAGGGGTGCAGATGAGGGTCAGGCTGCCGGGGGCACAGCAGCTGGGGGCGCAGCAGGCAGGGGCGCAGCAGGCAGGGGCGCAGCAGGGGGGCTCGCAGCAGCTCTCTGGGCCGTCGTCCACCTGCCAGGAGCAGTCGGGGCAGGAGTCATAGGAGCCGGGCAGGCAGACGCGGCGGCCGTAGCTGCGGTCGCTGGAGCAGGCGGACAGGGTGGACGCGGCCATGGTGGGGGCGGTGGGGCCGGAGGAGGGTGTGAGTGTGAGTGTGTGAATGTGAGTGTGTGTGCGTGTGTGAATGTGAGTGTGGGAGGTGCTCAGGCTGCTGGCTTTTATACCCCTGGGAGTGTGTGTGTTGTCCCAACAGTAGGCTTAGTGAAGCCTTCCCTTCCCTGTCGGTGTTTATGTGGGATGTTTTCCTGGTGCTGGTTCGCTGTCTGCATGCTGCTGGCTTGTGAGGGTCCCGAGTGGAGTTCAGGCTGTCCTGACCAGTGCTTGTCCCCAGAGGAAAGACAGTAGAAATGCTTTGATGCTTCTGTAGAAACCGTAGAAATCAGGTGATTTCTGGAAAGTGGCAGCCTGTTATCCCCCATGAGGGGGCTGCGCTTCTACCTCAAGGGAAGAGATGAGGATGGAGCAACCCTAGAATTTGGGCTTCGAGCGAAGGGAGAGACGCTCAGCTGGGAGCAGGGCTGACGGCGCTCAGCTGGGCTGGCCGTGGGGCAGGACGTACTTTGTGGGTTGATGCTGCTGGCTGTAGTGGGTGTTGATGGGGCATGTGTCTCTCAGGAGTGAGCCCTGGGGAAGGTAGGAGGAAAGTGTCCTGGGGACAGAAATGGGCTCACAGAAGGGGCCATGGTCACGGATGCAGGCTAGCACAGTAGGAAGGACCAGAACGGGCAATGCGTTTGCTCCATTGCTTCATGCCCCAGGGCTGAGACCGGTGGGTACACAGCTTCCGGCACGGCCCCTCACATCCTCATGGACACTTGGCCACTCTCTTCTGCGAAGTCTCGGATGGGGCAAGGTCAGGGCCCTTGGTGATGCTCTGAGCTGCCGGGCTCCATCCAGGGCTTGTTGGGCGCCACTGGGCTTCAGGGTTCAAAGCATCCCTGACCTCTGATGGGTAGGTCTGGGGGCTGTCCCAGGGGCCACATGACAGTCAGTCCTCAGTGGAGCAATGTTATTCTCTCAAAGACATAATCGCTTAAAATCTTCCAAAAAAAAAAAAAAATCTTCCAAATCTATGGGAAAACTATAATCCACAGATCTGGGGAGCTCAATGCACTCCAAATACGATACATACAAAAGACCCACAAGAGTGCTCAAGACCAAAAAAAAAAAACATTGTCAATCAGGAATCCTCCATCCAACAAGGCTCTTTTTACAAATGAGTCCGAATACATTCCCAGATAAATAAAAACTGAGGGAATTTGGTGTTAGCAGTCGCACCTTATAAGACACACTGAGGGGAGACCCTCAGGCTGAAAGCAAGCGACCCCAGTCGGGAATTCTGATCTGTAGGAGGACACAAGGGACGCAGAGCAGGAAGGTCAAGGTAGTCACATGAGCACAACAGATGGAGCGGCCCCGTGCTCTCCTCCTTCACGGAGTCTCCCGGGGTTTGCTTCTCCGACTAAAGCAGCCGCCTCCAACAGGATGCCCAGACTGCACTGCGGGGTCTGGGTGTGATGCGATGTATTTGACAACACAAAGGAGGCAGGCAGGGGCAAAGCTGCAGCGGGCAGAGGAAATGACCGCAGATGGCAACTCAGATCCACAGGAAAATGTCAAGGGAACAAGGAACCATAAAAAGGCTAGAAGAACAAAAGTTGTAAATGTAACACTTGTTTTCCTGTCTTCTCTCAGCTTCTTAGAAGTCATAAAAGCATGTTAGGTAATAATTATAACAATATATTGAGGGGTTTTTAACGTTGACAGGTGGACTGTATGTACCAGCAAGACCATGAAGGGATAAGAAGGGATGGAGCTCTGTACAAAAAGGAGCATGTTTTTATGGCACTGGCATTGACTTAGTGTAAATTGGAAGCTGATTCTGCCACATTAAAATAAACATATGGAAGCCTCAGAGCAAAACCAGGAAAAACTAAAAAAAAATAGTGAAAAATCATTAAAGAAATAAGAACGCTGCATGAGAAAATATTTGCTAAGTGTAAAAGAGTGCACCAGAGTAGGGTGAGAGGAACACATACCTAAGAGACACGAGACACGGAGGACGCAAGACAGTGAAGTGGCCTCAAGGTCTGGCCGCAGCCCATTTGCACCACTGGCAGCAACGCGTTACAGAAAACGCTGCATGTGCTGGGTTAGCAAATATTGACCCATCGCTCCTAGGGGAACTAGAGTTAGCTTCCTGTGGGCCCTGGACCCATTTTCATCAGCTGATCAATACAGAACCACCTTCTATGTGTGCCTGGGAAAAACTCAGTGTCAGCCTTCACTCATGTGTAATGCTTCTGACGCCAGGTGTGTGGGTTTTCCCCACGGACCAGCTCTCTAACCCCCTCTGGGTGTCCCACAGTTCAGTTCCATTCCAACTCTGGTGCAGAACCCCAGGTTAAGAGCTCACACCCATGGGACTGCCCCCACTTCAGATGCCAACATTAGATGCCAAGGTTTCCACAACTTCTGTTTGACTCGGCTACAAATCAGAGGTTCCTATGACCTCCTCCTTGGATTCAATACTTTGCTAGAGCAGCTCATAAAACCCAGGAAAAGAGCTGACTTCCTACTGCTGACTTATTGCAAGGGGTATTTTTAGGAAACAAACAAACAGCCCCGTGGAGGGATAGAGAGGGTGAGGTCTACAGGGGTCTTGAGGGAAGGAGCGTTTCTCTCTGTGGAGTTGGGCTGTGCCACCTTCCTGGCATGTGGACACATTCACCTAACTGGAAGCTCTCAGAATTCCATACATTTGGGATTTTTATGGAGGCTTCATCATGTAGGCATGATTGATTATTAACTCAATTTCTAGCCCCTCTCCTCTTTCCTGAGGATGGGGTGGGGCCAAAAGTACCAAACTTCTAATCAAAACTTGGTCTTTCTGATGAGTAGCCCCCATCCTGAAGCCAACTAAGAATCACTTCATTATAACAAAAATCGCTCCTACCACCCAGGAAATTCCAAGGGATTTAGGAGCTCAGTGTCGGAAACTGGGGTCGAAGACAAATATTAGCAAGAACGAGGGCCAGAGATATATCTATGTTACTACATAGATATATATGTCAATATGCATTATTATTTCACAATGAATACTTATTATCTATTGCTGACTCTTTAACACTGAAGTCACTTCCAATGGCAATATAGGTCACCCTGAACGAAGCTTATCTAACACAGCTATTCTCCCTGTGAGGAATGTCACAGTCTTCTTGCACTTAGGAGGCCATTTCAAACCGTGACATCACCAATAAGAAGCACAAGAGCCTGGAAAATGTGGCTTAAATAGACAGCACGGGACACTTGTTTGCAGCATGAGCTGAAACAAGAGGCGGAGTTGATTGACCTCAGCTAGGAACGTGCATGTGGGGACACCCGATGTTTCGCTGCCCTGTGCATGACCACGAATGACTGTGTAGGCACCGTGTGTATTGACTTTGAGGTTACAAATCAATTTTACTGAGGAGGTGAAGTTGTAATTGCAAAATCCATGAATAATGAGGATCAACTATATATCAATAATAACATTAATTGTGAGTTAATACAACCAAAGGGAAGATTGTTAGGATAAAACTGAGATTAAACTATACACCCATTACGGGAGACACACTTTAGTGTAAAAGACACAGCTAGATTGAAAGCAGAAGGACAAAAAAAGATGTATTGTGGAAACAGCAGCCATAAGAAAATATTAATATTTTACCAACATCAGATAAAGTAGACTTAAAATATTGTTACTAGACACAAAGAGGGACATTTTATAATGATAAAAAGGTCAATCCATGAATAATGTATAATAATTATAAACTTATATGCAAATAATAACAGCACCAAAATACACAAAGCAAAAGCTGACAGACATAAAGGAAAAAATAGACAATATATTAGTTGAAGACCTCAATATCTCAATTTCAACAATGGATAGAACAACTGGAGAGAAGATCGACAAGGCCACAAAGAACAGCACTATAAACCAGCAAGACCTGACGGACATATGTCGGACACCTGGGTCAACAACAGCAGAATCTCCTTCTTCAGAAATGCACATGGCACATCCTCTAGGATAGAACATAGGCTATGCCATAAAACAAACCCCAATACGTTAAAATGGCTAGCACACAAATTATGTTCTCTGACCACAATGGAGTGAAATTAGAATTTAGTAACAGAAAAAAATTGGGGGGATTCATAAATTAAACAGCACACTCCTAAATAACCAAAAAGTCAAAGAAGAATCAAAAGGGAAATTATAAAATACTTTTAAATAAAAGTGAAGAACAAAATACCAGAACTTACAGGGTGCAGCTAAAACACTTCTTAGAGATTCATAGCTAATAAGTACATATAATTAAGAAAGAAGAAAGGTCTCAAATCAATAAACTAAACTTCCACTTTAAGACACTGCAAAGAAGCAGAAGGAAGGAAATAATAAAGAGTAGGGCATAAATAAGTGAAACAGAGAATAAAAAAAATAAAGAAAATCAATAAAACAGGCTCTTTGAAAAGATAAAAAATTGACAAACCTTTAGCTACATTGATCATAAAAAAGAGAGGGAGAGAGGGAGAAGACTCAAATGATGAGAATCAGAAAGGAAAGAGGGGTCACTGCTGTCAGCCTTACAGAAAGAAAAAGGATTACAGAGAAATGCTATGAGCAACTATATGCCAATAACTAATATAAATTAGATAAAATGAATAAATACTTAGGAACAAGATAACTGCAAAACTAGTGCTCTGAAAGCTATAGAACATCATTTTTGTTTTGTTAAAGAAAATCTAAATCCGTCGGAAAACATCCCTGTCCCAGGATGAGAAGAGTACGAGGGTGGCAGTAATCTCCCATTTATGTATTTATGCAATCCCTATCAGAATCCAGGCTGACTTCTTAGTGCAAGTTGACATACTGGTGTTTAAATTTATATGGAATTACAAGGAATGGAGAATAAGCCCAAACAATCTTGAATAAGAACAAATTTGGAGGACTCACACTTCCCAATTTCAAAATTTACTACAAAGCTATACTCATCGAGACGGTGTGGTACTAGCATAAGGATAGACAATAAATTGGTATTTGTTCATTTGTCAGTGGAATACACTTGAGAGTCCCGAAATAAACCCATATATCTATAGTCAATAGATTTCAACCAGGGATTAAGACCACTCAAAAGGGAAACTGTCTCTTCAACAAAGGGACGGAGAAACAACACTGGACGTCCACGTGCAAAAGAAGAAAGTGGACCCTTCTTCTCACCATGTACAAAAATCAACTCACATGGACAAAAGACCAAAGTAAATCACTAGACCTATAAAACTCCTAGAAGTAAACATTGTGGTAGGTTTCCATGACCTCAGATTTGGCAATGGATTTAGAATATGACACTAGGGGCACCTGGGTGGCTCAGTGGGTTAAAGCCTCTGCCTTCGGCTCAGGTCATGATCTCAGGGTCCTGGGATCGAGCCCCGCATCGGGCTCTCTGCTCAGCAGGGAGCCTGCTTCCCCCTCTCTCTCTGCCTGCCTCTCTGCCTACTTGTGATCTTTCTCTCTCTCTCTCTCTGTCGAATAAATAAATAAAATCTTTAAAAAAAAAAGAAGTTAATCACAGAGTTGCCATATGACCCAGAAATTCCACACTTAAGTATATACCCAAGAGAATTAAAAATAAATTCCCACACCAAATTGTGTCCATGAATGCTTATAGCAGCACTATTCACTGAAGCCAAAAGGTAGAAACGACCCAAACATCCATCAGTTGATGAATGGATAAACAAACTGTAGTATGTCCATACAGTTGAAAGTTATTCAGCTATGGAAAGGAATGAAGTACTGATGAGCACTTTCACACAGATGAATCTTGAAGACATATCACAAAAGAGAAGCCAGGAGCAAGACTGTATAAACATGAATGTATTCCAGATACATTAAATGTCCAGAGTAGGCAAATGAATAGGACAGAGAGTGAGCTAGTTGTTGCTGGTGCGGGGGTGGGGTAGCTGAAAGGCACGGGGCTTCCTCCCAAGGGACGGCAAACCGCCCACCGTGAGGGCTGCACGGAAGCTGGATACCCTGGACATCACCTAATTGCACATTTCAAATAGGGACTTGGGTGGTATGTTATTGTAGCTCAACAAAGCTGTTAAAAAATCGCTGAATGCTGCCTACGAGAGATCCACTTTAGACCTAAAAACACCTGCAGAAAGTGAAGGGATGGAGAAACATCTATCATGCAAATGGACGTCAAAAGAAAGCTGGAGTAGCAATACTCCGATGGGACAAATAGGCCTTAAAACAAAGACTGCGACAAGAGAGGAAGAAGGACACTGTGTCATAGTAAAGGGGACGATCCATCAAGAAGCTCTAGCAACTGTAAATATTTATGCCCCTAACTAGGGAGCACCCAAATATATACAACAATTAATAATAAACATAAACTCGATAATAATACAATAATAGTAGGGGACTTTAACACCTGCTCACAGCAGTGGGCACATCATCTAAGCAGAAGATCAACAAGGAAACAAGGGCTTTGAACGACACGCTGGACCAGATGGACTTAATGATATTCTCAGAGCATCCCATTCTAAAGCAGCATACTACACATTCTTCTCGAGCGCAACGGAACATTCTCCAGAATAGACACATACTGGGTCACAAATCAGGTCTCAACTGGTACCAAAATGTTGAGATCATACCATGCATATTATCAGACCACAACCCTATGAAACCTGAGGTCAAATACAAGAAAAAATTTGGAAAGACTGCAAATACATGGAGGTTAAAGAACATCCCACTAAAGAATGAACAGGTTAATCAGGAAATTAAAGAGGAAATAAAAAAATACATGAAAACACAACAGTTCAGAATCTTGGGGCCGCAGCAAAGGTGGTTCAAAGAGGGAAGTATATCGCAACACAGGCCTTTCTCTAGAAACAAGGGATGTCTCAAATACACAACCTAACTTGACACCTCAAGGAGCTAGAAAAGGAATAGCAAATAAAGCGTAAGCCAGCAGAAGAAGGGAAATTATAAAGTTTAGAGCTGAAATTGGGGTGCCTGGGTGCCACAGTCGGGTAACCATCTGTTTAGGTTATGATCTCAGGGTCCTGGGTGCTTGTCAAGGAGTCTGTTTCTCCCTCTCCCTCTGATCTTCCCTCCTGCTCATTCTCCCTCTCTCTCTCTCTCTCCCCATAAATAAATAAAATTGTTTAAAAAAAGATTAGAGCAGAAATAAATAATACAGAAACAAACAACCAAAACCCCCAATAGAACAGATCAATGAAACTAAGAGCTGGTTCTTTGAAAGAATTAATAAAATTGATAGACAACCCCCCAGCCAGACTTATCAAAAACAAAAGAGAAAGGATGGGGCACCTCGGTGGCTCAGTCAGTTAAGCATCTGCCTTCAGCTCAGGTCATGATTTCCAGGGTTCTGGGATCAAGTCTCACATTGAGCTCCCTGTTCAGTGGGGAGTCTACTTATCCCTCTCCTTCTACCTGCTGCTCCCCCTGCTTGTTCTCTCCCTCTCTCTCTCTCTCTCTGCAAAATAAATAAATAAAATCTTAAAGAGAAAAAAAAGAGAAAGGACCAAAATAAATAAAATCATGAATGAACGAAGAGAGATCATAACCAATACCACAGAAATACAATCATAAGAGAATATTATGAAAAACCATATGCCAACAAATTAACAACCTGGAAGAAATGGATAAATTCCTAGAAACATACAAACTACCAAAACCAAAACAGGAATAGAAAATGTGGACAGACCCATAACCAGAAAAGAAATTGAATCAATAATCAAAAAATCCCAACAAAGAAAAGTCCAGGACCCAATGGTTTCCCAGGGGAACTCAGCCAGACATTTAAAGAGTTAATAGCCATTCTTCTCAAACTATTTTAAAAAATAGAAAAGGAAGGAAAACT
The DNA here is from genome assembly GCA_028533885.1 of Nasua narica. Classification (NCBI taxonomy): domain Eukaryota; kingdom Metazoa; phylum Chordata; class Mammalia; order Carnivora; family Procyonidae; genus Nasua; species Nasua narica. The sequence goes on from CM052799.1 coordinate 194,571,225, forward strand.
TCCAAATTCATTCTATGAGGCCAACATTACTCTGATACCAAAACCAGATAAAGACACTGCCAAAAAAGAGAAACACAGGCCAATATTCCTGACCAACATGGATGCAAAAATTCTCAATAAGATACTAGTAAACTGAATCCAAGAATACATTTAAAAAAATCATTCACCACAATCGAGTGGGATTTATTCAATACAAAGGATGGTTCAGTATTTGAAAATCAATCAATGTGATAAATCACATGGACGGGACTGGAAGAGATTATGCGGAGTGAAATAAGTCAAGTGGAGAGAGTCAATTATCATATGGTCTCACTTACGTGTGGAGTATAAAGAAAATCATGGAGGGCATTGTGAGAAGGAAAGGAAGGGTGAATGGGGGGAAATCGGAGGGGGCGATGAACCAGGAGAGACTGTGGACTCTGAGCAACAAACTGAGGGTTTTGGAGGAGGGGTTGGGGAGGTTGGGCGAGCCTGGTGGTGGTATTGAGGGGGGCACGTATTGCAGGGAGCACTGGGTGTGGTGCACGAACAATGAATCTTGGAACACTGAAAAAATAAAATAAAAAAAATCACATCGACAAGAGAAAGGATAAGGACCATATGGTCCTTTCAATAGACACAGAAAAAGCATTTGACAAAGTACAACCATTCATGATAAAAATCTCCAACAAAGTAAGGATAGAGCAACATAGTAAAAGCCATATAAGAAAATCCACAGTGAATATTATCTTCAACGGGGAAAAACTGACAGCTTTTCCCCTAAGGTCAGGAACAAGACAGGCACGTCCACTCTCACCACTGTTACTCAACATAGTGCTGGAAGTCCTAGCCTTAGTGATCAGACAACACAAAGAAATAAAAGACATTCGAATTGGAAAAGAAAAAGTCAAACGTCCACGATTTGCAGACAACACGATACTATAAAAAACCCAAAAGGCTCTACCAAAAAACTACGAACTGGTTCATGAATTCAGCAAAGTGGCAGGGTACGAAATCAATGTACAGGTCTGTTGCATTTCCATGCACTAATAGTGAAGTAGCAGAAGGGGAAAACAAGGAATCAATCCCATTTCCAATTGCACCAAAAAACAGTAAGATACCTAGGAATAAACCTAACCAAAGAGGTAAAAGATCTGAAAACTATAGAATACTTACGAAAGAAATTGAAGAGAATACAAAGAAATGGAAAGGCATTCCATGTTCATGGATTGAAAGAACAAATATCGTTGATATGCCTATACTCTCCAAAACAATCTACACATTTTACACGATCTCTATCAAAATACCAAAAACGTTTCTCACACAGCTGGAACAATCCTAACATTTGTATGGAACCACAGAAGACCCTGAATGGCTAAAGCAACCCTAAAAAAGGAAAACAAAGCTGGTGGCATCACAATTCCGGACTTTAAGCTCTATTACAAAGCTGTCATCATCAAGACAGTGTGGTACTAGCACAAAATAGACACACAGATCAATGGAACAGAATAGAAAATGCTGAAATAAACCCATAACTCTATGGTCAGCTAATCTTTGACGGAGCAGGAAATAATATCCAATGGAAGAAAGACAGTCTCTTCATCAAATGGTGTTGGGAAAACTGGACAGCCACATGCAGAAGGATGAAACTGGACTGCTTTCTTACACCACACACAAAAATAAATTCAAAATGAATGAAAGACCTAAATGTGAGACCTGAAACCATAAAAGTCCTGGAAGAGAACATTGGCAGTAATTTCTGTGACATCAGCCATAACAACATGTTTCTAGATATGTCTCCTGAGGCAAGGGAAACAAAAGCAAATATAAACTATTGGGACTTCACCAAAATAAAAAGCTTCTGCACAGCAAAGGAAACAATCAACAAAACTAAAAGGCAACCTATGGAATGGGAGAAGATATTTACAAGTGACATATCTGATAAAGGGTTAGTATCCAAAATCTTTATAGAACTTGTAAAACTCAACACCCCCAAAAAACAAATAATTCAGTCAAAAAATGGGCAGAAGACACGAACAGACATTTCTCCAAAGAAAACATCCAAATAGCCAAAAGACACATGAAAAGATGCTTCACATCACTCATCATCAGGGAAATGCAAATCCAAACCACAGTGAGATCCCACCTCCCACCTGTCAGGACGGCTAAAATCAACAACACAAGACACAACAGGTGTTGGCGAGGATGCGGAGAGAAAGGAACCCTCGTGCGCTGCTGGTAGGAGTGCAAGCTGGGGCAGTCCCTCTGGAAAACAGTATGGAGGGTCCTCAAAAGGTTAAATATAGAACTACCCTACCACCCAGCAATTGTACTATGGGGTATTTACCCCCTAAATACCAAAACACTAATTTGAAGGGATACATGCACCCTGAGGTTTACAGCAGCATTATCTACAGTAGCCAAACTATGGGAACAGCCAGGTGTCCATCGACAGATGAATGGATAAAGAAGTGGTGCGTACATATAACGGGATATTACTCAGCTATAAAAAAGAATGACCTCTTGCCATTTGCAACGACACGGATGGAGCTACAGCAAAATAAGTCAGAGAAAGATAAATGGTGTCACTGACACATGGAATTTAAGAAACAAAACAAATGAGCAAAGGAACAAAAAACAGAGAGGCAAACCAAGAAACAGACTCAGCTCTAGAGAACACACTGATGGTGACCGGAGGGGAGGGGGGCGGGGGATGGGGGGACCGGGTGGGGAGTCGGGGGCCCCTGTCCTGATGAGCCCCAGGTGATGTACGGAACTGTTGAATCACTTTATTATTCATCGGAAACCGATATGACACCGTATGTAACTACCTGGAACTTAAACAAAAACTTTTTAAAAAATACTCCTTAGCGGCATACGTATAGAAACGTTTCTCAGAATAGCCCTTATATACACGTGAAAACCCACGGTGTTATTTACATGCGTGAGAGTTCCACCACATTGTCCTTCATGCAATACCCTCTGTAGATGCACGGGTAGAAAATAGGTTTCTAAGATGATTGTACGTTTATTTAAATAAGCTCAGTGTTATTTAATTGACAGAACGTGTTCAAAACAACCCGAGTAAAGCCACGTGTATAACAGATGCTTCCGGAGATCCCGGGGCAGTGTCCCCTCAGGGACAGACGTGTCCCCCACACGTGCTGCATTTGATACCCTCCCTAGATGGTCCTGAAACACCAGTTCTGCATAAACACCACCGAGCGTGGTGGAAAATAAAGAGGACGGGGACAGCAAGCCAGCCCGCGGGCGGTACCCACGTGGGAGTCGTCCACAGAAGGGAGTCCTCGCATCCACACACTGGAGTCGTGCTCAGGACGGGAGCTGACAAGATGAGGAGTGGATCTTATATAAAACAGAAGAAAATGGAAATTATAGGATGGGAAGACACAGTGGCTGGGATAGAAAACTCAGCGGAGTCTTAGGCATGAACGAGAGGGCTTTCGCGAGCAGATGTCCACAGGGCACGGCGGACAGCGTCGCCTGCGCTGGAGCAAACCGACAGGGAGGGTCAGATTAGGGCAGAAAGGGCTTTCCTCCCGTAGCTGAGGATTCTGTCTCGGTCACGCGCCTGGGATGGGCACCGTCCCGGGCCCCTCGGGGAAGCAGCAATGGGCACCGTGGGCCCCCAGCTGCGGGGGCGTCCAGCCGAGTGGGGGGATGGGAATGTTAGCCGCGTCTGGAGTGGACAGGACTGCAAAGCACAGGTAATCGGACCCCAGGGTGTGCTCCTGTTATTTGATCGCCTACTTTCCCGAGGAAAGATGTCCCACCAGGGGCTCTCAGCCTTACCCCAGCCTTTGACAGCTCAGCCCCCCAGAACAATTGTGGTTGCAGGAATTACCGGTACGAACACCTAGCAAACGGTCCCACAGCTCTGCTTGCAGAGTTGCCGTGATGGGGATCTCACTACCTATCAGGATGGCCACTCCTGACCCCAAAGATACCCTGGAGCCCGCTTCGCGCTCGGGCAGTGAGGACACAGTGCAGGAACGCAAGGAGTAAAGAAGCGTCACTGACCTTCGGGGGAAGATTGGGAACTTTCAAGGTTATGACGATCGAAAATTCTTCAGGGAAGAGGTCGCATCGGAAGAAAATCCTTGATGCAGGGAAGCTCACGGCGTGGGGGGCGGCGGCCGAGAGCTGCAGTCCTCGCACGCCGTGGGCCTGGGCCACCCTGATTCCGCCCGTGGCGCCGTGTGCAGGGACGGCCTCTGCCAGCAAGTCCAGGGGGCGCAGGTCTGTGTCAGGGAAACCACAGTGGGTTATGCGGGCCCCCACGAGTCTCCCCTCACCAGTGGGGAAACTGAGGCCCCGAGAGTCAACAACGCACCTGCAGTCCCCCCCCACCCCGCCCCAGGTGCCCAGAAGGAGCCACACATGCAGAGCTCGCGGCATGCTGTTTCCCAGTCAATGGCCACGTGCCGTGCAGGGCGTGCGAGGGGGACAGAGGACGGGGGGCCCTGGCCCGGCCCCAGCAGGCATCCCCCACGGGAGCCAGTCCAGGGGCCACTGGGCGCGGCATGCCCTGTGTGTTCCGCGGGCTCCGTGACGCGCGTCCCCACGTGCCGTGTAAGGGTGGGGCCTCGGGTGTGACCCGCAAGCCGCCCTGCGACTGGGCCCCATGCCTCGCGCACCGCAGAGAGGCAGCTGTCCTCTAGGGCAGAGCAGAACCTACAGTTCAAGGTCATCAGAACGCAGCTGACGGGCTGGCCTGGCCTCGGCTGAGGCCAGATGATAGGAAAGGAAAATGGGGAGCCCAGACAGCGTCTGCAGCCAGAGGGGCCGTTTCCGGACCAGGTCACGGGGCCCAGCCTCTGGGAAGGAGGTGCTGGCTTGGGGCAGAGCCCACGGCTCCCGCCTGGCCCCTGTCTGACGGGGCCGCCGCAGGCCTGGCCGTGGCTGGGGTAAATAAATGACCAAGCACGCAGGAACAAACTAGTCATTCCTGAAGCCACCCCTCAGACACAGGGGCCCTGCTAGGGCCGGGGTCTGACACCGCGGTGCCGGGCCCAGAGCCCACACTCGGCCCACTGTACAGCTCGGTCGGCAAGGCCGGCTGGCCCTGTGGCAGTGACAGCGGAGGCTGACCTGAGGCCCAGCGTCACCTGTCCCGGACATCCCCCCCTCCCTCCCAACAGGAGCCACAGTCCCTGGACGCCAGGAGCCCTTCCAGGAGGGAGCAGTCTCCCTGGACGAAAGGCCTGCCACCGGGGTCCCCAAGGGCTTCCAGTGCCGGGCCACGTGCCTCGGTGCACTGGTGTGGGGCAGAGTGGCCTGCGTCCGCTCCCGAGGGTGCGGCCCGCCCGGACGGACTCTATGGCATCTCCGTATTCCCGGAAGGGCATGGCCAGCCCCTGGCATACAGTAGTTGCTCAATAAATATGGCAGATGACTAATATTTGGGGGCCAGCTTGCAGGCACCCCTGCGGGCTAAGTTCACCCCCTCCACGCCCGGCCCAGGCTGGTGTGGCACAGAGGACAGGACTGAGTCCCTGTCCCCGGGAAGACCCCTGAGGCCTTCCTCAGAGGGCGGAGTAAGGGCACCCGGCCCTCTCTGTCTGAACGTGGGCACGGACAGCAGGTGGCCGCTCAGAGCAGAGATCTCCTTCTCAGCGGGGCCAGGGAGCGTCGCTCCCCTCAGGGGCCTGGGTCACACGGCGCCCGCAGCAGTCACGTTGGACCAGACCCCAGGGGCGGGGGCCGACCCTCGCCCACACCTCTCGGGCAGCCCACAGAAGGATCCAGAAATCCCAGCAACTCCCTCCGTTAGGGGTCAAACCAGTGATCTTCCTTGAAGCAACAAGGGCTGTGGCCCCAGCGGGTGTGGGGTGGCATGAGGATAGTGACCCCATTTTTGCAAGAAGTGGAGTCAGGCAGCAGCATGAGGATGGTGGTGGCCGTCCCCGCAGAGAGCGGCTCTGGGACACGAGGGCCCTTGCTGGTCAGCAGACGGACCCTCCGCAGCGCTCCCCACCGCTCTCCGAGGACACGGCCGGCTGAGCTGCGAGCCGCCGCCCCCACCCTCGGCCAGGCCTGCCCCTTCCGCGCCGCTCCCTGCAGGGGTGAGGGCGGCAGAAAGCAGCCAGCACGCGTGCTGCATAAAGGTGGCCGGGGACGAGGACAAAGGAGTCACAACGCAGAAGGTAGAGCACATCCCCTCCCTTAGATCAAGGGAATTTAAGGAAAACTGTCTCTGAGACAGGAGCGCAGACGACAGGCACCCGAGTGCAAAGAAGAAACAAGACAGCATCTAAAGTGAGGTCACGGGCGTGGGGTCACAAGTCGGGGGGAGAGCCGTCCTGAGCAAGGCTGCGGCATAAGGAGGGGGGGCTGGCCAAGCGCCGCGGGCCCGGGGGCAGGCCCGCCACCTCGCAAACGTCCCCAACAGGAAACCCGGCAGGGCTGTGTCCCCAGGGACTCAGAGGTCAGGACCCAGGGCCCAGCCTCGCCAGCCGCACGCAAGGACAAGGAGCGCCACCGAGGTCACAGCGGCCCATCCCCGGTGACCGGCTGCAGGGTACGGAGTGGGGACACAGGCCCTTCGGGAGAGGGATGCCGACAAGGACAGGGACGTGCCCGCGTGCACCCCGGAGGAACGGCTCCAGGCGGGAGGTGAGTGGCCCCGTGTGTGGCCCTCCCATCCCAGCTGGGGGCTGGGGGCGGGGGTGGGGAGCGTCCCGTGACCTCTGGGAGGGGCTGAGGGAGAGGGGCGGCACATTCGCTTTGTCGTCATTATTTTTGAGTTCCGAAGCACACGCAGAGAGTGCAGAGAGCAGACCCCCGGAGCGCGTGCTGAACGCAGCCGCTCCCCGGAGCCGCGGGGGGCACTCGCAGGAGAAGGGTCTGCGCCCACCACGGGCGGGGCGCACCCCCAGGGCAGCGGTGTGTGTCGGCTTGGGTCCCAGACCGCCTCCAGAGAGGAGACGGGTGTCTCGGGTGAGCCTGTGCTCCGGGACCGACTCTGGGGGGTCTTGGGCCAGGGTCAGATTCCCAGTCCCGTGGGCTCGTGTTTGGTTGGGGTCCCTGGAGCGTGGGAGGCTCTAAGTAATCCCTGAGCCCCAAATTCACCCTCAAAACGCTGAGAGCCGCTGGGACCAGCGGGAGGTTTCGGCTGAGGCCCCACCAGGGTCTGGCCCCTCATTCGGGCGGCTGCCAGCGCCCAGAGCACGCCGCAGCCTGGCTGAGCCCGGGCACAGGCGGTCGAGGGGCCCTAGCAGCAGGGGAACCCTGAAGCCGGTTAATCCCGGGAGAGCCTCTCCCTCCATTGTTTGACTGAATAGCCCCTTCCCAGTTGTCCCCCCCGCCCCACCCCTGCCGTTCCCTCCCCTGCAGAGGAGCGGCTCTGCAGAGGCTCGGGTGTCGGCCTCTGGTTCCCCACCTACGCCTTGTCTGCGGGCTGCGCACACAGCTGGAGGGTTTCCCGGGTTAACACGGGCAGAGAGGTGTGTGCCTCCCTGGAAGCACTCCTGCTGGATGCAGGGATGAGGGGTGACCGAGTCGACAGCATCAGAGCCATCGCGGGATGGTCAGACGCATACGGTGACGAAGCTCTGCAAACCAGTTCCGGTCAGTTAGACACACGGTCCCTGCAGCTGCCGTGTTCAGACGGAGAGGCTGCGGACACAAGCAGACCCTGGCCGGGCCGCCCGCCAACTGGCCTCCACACCAGCCAGCCTGGAAGCCGCTGGCCCCCAAGAGCCGGGACCTGGCCGACGGCGGTCCCTCCCTCACCCCAACCGATCCCATGGGGCGCCTCAAGGCAGCTGCTCCATAGCACGGCCCCTGGGGGCCCACGCGAGCCTCTGTTTCCACTACAAGTTCTCTCCCTCCCCCACCCGGCGCCTCTGCCAACCCCGGTGCTGGCGGGGGACCCCTGTTATTGCCAGCTTGGAATAAATAGCCTTGCTTCTCATGTAGGTGGTCTCTGTTTATTCTACACAGCGTTCTCGAAAGGGCAGCTTCAGAAATTGCTTTTGTCCTCAGGCCCCTTACAGGTCAGCAGAAAGACGTGGGAGCCACAAAGACACGAACTCGAAACTGGCTACACGGAAGGTCCTAAACCAGCCTCAAGGTCTTAAGGTCTGGGCCACAACTGACTTACGGAGCCTCTCAGAGCCTCAGTTTACTCATCCGTAAGATGGGATGGTGGTGACTCCCCCCCGGCAGGGACCCAGCTGAGCTGCCGGGCGTCGGGGGAGCCAAGGACAGCAGCGAGCAAACTGGCAGAAGCAGCGAAAACTTCAATCCCCCACTGCAGTAGTGTAAGCAAGAGGCTAAAGCCACAGGAAGCACTAACCCCCACCCCCTCATGGTGGGGGTCGTGCCCAGGAGCCCGGGAAGAAAGCCTCCTGTGGGTTGACGAGCCCTGGGGCCCAGGAAAGAGGAGGAGGGAGGGTTGGGCATGGAAAAGTACCGGGTACTGAGTCAGAGAGGGGAGGGAGGAAAGGAGCTTCCGGAGGCCCCACAAGGAGGCCTCCGTTGGAAGCACCAGGGCTACAGACGCCGATGGACCTCTGCGGGTGGCTGGCAGACCGGGGTCCCCCTCTGCAGATCCCTGGGATGGCGGGGCCCTGGCTGCCCCCCAAGCCTGGTGTGTGGCGGGGAGTCCTTTGCCCCCCGCTGGGCGACGCCTTTGTGATCGCCCGAGACCAGGCCTGATAGATTGTGCATAGGGTTTCTGACTGGGAGCCAGGCTTTTCAGGCCCCAGAACTCTTCCCTGGGAAGGCTCTCCCTAGGGAGCCCATCAGGGCCCAGGTGATTCGGAGAAGCCACCTGCCTTGGCTGGCGGGGCGGGTGTGAGACCCAGCCCCTCCGCCAGGTGGACTCGGCATTCTAGACAGTCCTCAAGAAGGGGCTCTGCCCCTGGGGTGGGAAGGGAGACAGAACTAAGTGGCCAAGAAAATCCTCCTTACTCTGTGGATTTCATTGATTTAAATTTTGTGCCTAGGACCCAGGAGGAGTTTATTTCCAGGAATTTAGGTTAAGATATACGAAGGGTTGCCCTATGGGACAGTAAGACTGAATGTATAGCTATCATCATGAAATAGGCCAGTTTGGGCCCAAGAAGAGGCAGATGGCCCCATGGAGAGAGGAGATGGAGAACGTGAACGCCCACAGTCAGTAGTCGATGCAGATCAGTGGGGAGGGAGGGGTCGTTGGGGGAAAGTGATAACAAAGCTGGGTGTCTGTGGGGAGAAATTCAGGCTGAACTCCTCCCCAAACGGGATATACAGTTTACCCCTCCAGGAGGGGTGAATGGTAAAACTTCCAAGTTAGAGGGAGGGTTGGGAACCATCTTTGGGGGACAGATGATTCCCCCAACAAGCTCAATAAACACAAATAATGAGGAAGAAGTCATTACACTTGCTTACATCAAAACAAGAACTTCTGCTCTGGAAGGACACAATGGATAAAGCCAGTAGTCCCAGGACAGAATGAGAAAGGTGTTTGCCCCACCGTGAAAGATACAGAAGGAACAGGGAGCCCCTGAAAACCCACAAGGAAAATATAAGAAAAATCCTAAAAAAAAAAAAAAGGCAACTAAAAAAGAAGAAACCCAAAGGGCTCACATACGACAAAATCCTCAAGTCAATATGAGTCAGAGAAACACAAGTTAAAATAGTAATAAGAAACCACTTTTCTCCTACCATATTGTTTTAAAAAGGGAAATAGGAAAACAATGTAAAGATAGAGCATGCATGGGAAAATAACTCATATCCCTTTTGTGTGTTCAAACCTGCTTTTCTTAGCTTGTTTTAAAGGAAGTCACAGAATGTGGAACAGGTTGGCACACTGGGCTTTGAGTGGGATTCCTGGGCTCTCTGGGGCTGCAGCATGGATGTATCTGAAGACTGGGAAGGCAAAGGCAGTGTGGCGATCACGCTACTGAAGCCTCAGGGAGGCCCCAAAATAACGACGACACCAGGAATCATCTTGCAAAGGCGTAATAGAATGTTCTGTGGCCAGCCCACACTAAGCCCTCTACACACATCAACGCTTTTAAATCCATACTCATCCACTTCAGTCACCTGCCAAAGTCAAAGGGTTCTCAGGGTGCACAGCACTGTCCAAAAGGTCAAGCAGATGGTATAGCAAGGACCAGGGCCTTTGCGCCCAGCTCTCCTGGGATGTGCTATGTCCTGCAGCTTCTGTCATGGACATTTCGGAGGCTCGGTCTCCTCATCGGAAATAGGGGATGGTATCCTCCTTTCTTGTAGGACTGCAGGAGGGACTGAAATACTGTCTGGCGAGCAGAAGTCGCTCCCCAGAAATGAACAGCTTCACCGTGACTGACCTGGAAATGACTGGCTCAGGCCTCATGATGCAGTTGGGTCTGTGCTGGGCCACGTTTTAGGTCAACCATGAACTTCCCACACGAGCTTGTGGGAGGATATGTGTTTGCCTGAAGGAATGCAGGCTGCCAGGGCTGGCTAAGCAGGACTCTTGAGTAAGACCCATGTGGCTAGTACACAGCTGATGTTAAGCTCACTTTACATAAATCGGCAATAGGGCATCCGGCGGGGTGCCTTAATCAGCTGGCACAGAAAAATCCACACACAGTCTGGGAACAAGTCCACTTACTGGACTCACACTTGCCAGTTCAAAACCAGAACCTTCTTTTCTCACCTTTTTCTAATGTTGTCCACTAGGTATGAGAAGAGCCTGGCCTCACTGGGCATGCGGACGTTCAGGAGGCAAAGAGTGCACACAGCACGCAGACCACGGGGCTGGCACAGGGACAGGGGGCTCGAGCTGAGCTCTTCCCGGGACAGGATGCTCAGCTGCCCTCAGGGTCCCACCCACAGAACTTGTCTCTAATGATCCAAAAATGCCACTTCTTAGTCTCCTCTGCCAGGAGCTGAGAGGGGAGAGGAGAAGATGAAGCACCAGTCCCTGCCCCCAGGGGATCTTTGTAATAAAAACATGACTCTCTCCTGCCAGGCATGATTGTCTCTGCAATCCAGCCAGCTTTCCATGTTCCCTTATCTCACGTCCTCCTGGCAAGTGAGAACAGGAGCAGAGGATGAATCCGGCTGTAGTGGCCTCGGGCTGCAGGATGTGGAAGTCCAAATGCGCAGCACCTAGAGGTTTACCTGCCTGCCAATCCCATTGTGTGAGAGTCCTCGTCAACTCTGTTGCCCTTCCAATATGTGCACTGAGGCCAGGAATTCTGGAATGGGAGCCTGAAAGGGCCAACAGATCAGGCTACTGGCACAGAGAGGGCTGGTGGGGGCAGCTAAAGGAGGAGAAGTTTGTAGTACACAGCACTTCCATTAGAAGAGAAGATGGATATCAGATCGACCATCTAGGCTTTAAATTAATAAACTTGAAAATGAAAGGATAAGTCAGTGTAACTGTATGTAATATCACTCAATGTAAGTGAAAACAAGAAAAACAGAGGAGATCAGTTGAAACCAAAGTTGATTCTTTGAGAAGATGAATGAAATCGATAAACTTCCAGCCAGACTGACCAGGGGTAAAAAACAAGAAGAAGTAACTTACCAATATCAAGATCAAAAGATAAGGTATTACCAACCATCTTTCACAAATTATAAAGGATAATGAGGGCCCTCCACGAACAACATTATGCCTATGTATTCAAAACTTTGTGTGAGATGGACCAACTCCTCAGTAAGTACTTCATTAAAGAACAAACAGATGACCAGAAAGTCCTATATCTATTAAAGAAAACTCCAGTTTCTCAGGAAATTCTCCCAAATACTTAAAGAAGACCAAATACTGACTCTACGCAATCTTTTCTGGAAAGTAGAAGAGGAGGAAACACTTGTCAGCTCCTTTCGTGAGGGTGGCATTGTCCAAACTGAAGACACTGCAATAAAAAAAGACTACAGATCAACAGCCTCACAAAAATAGACATAAAGATTCTGAATAAAATGTTAGCAAATCAAATCCAACAACATATAAAAAAGAGGATGCTTCACAACCAAGTGAGGTTTATCTGGGAATTCAGGACTGATTGAACATTTTATTGTATTGTATTGTGTTGTATTGTATTGTTTTATTTATTTATTTATTTGCCATTCCTAAAATTCACTAATTTTACAGTTCTGACTCAAATAGCTGCTTTTATTTTTTTTTAATTTTTTAAGATTTTATTTATTTATTTGACAGAGAGGAGAGAGATCACAAGTAGGCAGAGAGGCAGGCAGAGAGAGAGGGGGAGGCAGGCTCCCTGCTGAGCAGAGACCCTGACGAGGGGCTGAATCCCAGGACCCTGGGATCATGACCTGAGCTGAAGGCAGAGGCTTTAATCCACTGAGCCACCCAGGTGCCCAGTTTATTTGACAGAGAGAGAGAGAAAGAGCAGGAACACAAGTAGGGGGCACAGCAGGCAGAGAAGAAGCAGGCTTCCTGCTGAGCAGGGAGCCCGATGTGGGGCTCGATCCCAGGACCCAGGGATCATGACCTCAGCCAAAGGCAGATGCTTAATGACTGAGCCACCCAGGCACCCCTGGATGAATATTTAAAAATCAATTAATGTAAGTACATGGCACCTCTTCATACTGGCTTTGCAATTTCCTGTACATCTCTAATTATTTCAAAATAAAAGGCTTTAAGAAATCAATTAATTTAACTCACTGTATTAACAGATTAAAAAAGAAAATTGTATAATCACCTCAATAAAAACGTAAAAAGCATTCCATGAAATCCAACATCCATTCATGATAAAAACTCTCAGTAATAAGAGGGAGTTTTTTAGCCTGAGAAAGCTAATCTAGACAAAACCTCATTGACCACAATCCTGCAAGCACAAAGACTGAATGCCTCTCCCTGAGGTCAGGCACGTGTTAGCACACACAAGCATTTCCTTGCTCTGCACACTAAAGAAGTGGCACCCTAGTGGCACTGAGCACACCTAGCCCCAGATCGTGGTTTCTAAATACCATCATCCACCAAAAGGAGCAGGGCTCCCTGGAGAAGTGGTTGATTCCAGGAATGGGACGGAGAGATTTCTAGAGGAGATGGGACCGGATGTGAGACACTGGGAAGTTGGAAGCATGCTGAAAGTACAGGAGCCAAGTGAAGGGGGTCCCAAGGTTCAAAGCTGGAACAATGTGAGATAATGATAATACTGGATTATTACTCAAATAATAGGACAAATATTCCTTAGTCGGTAATGAAATAAGTTAAATCAGAACAGGTAAATACATGGAGGAAAAGGGGCAACTCCTCCTTATAGAAGAATTTCAGTTAATAAGTGGAGGTGGAATAGGGAACTAGAAACTCACCATCGGAACACCACAGTGAGTATGGTGTCTAACATAACGTAAAAAACAAATTGAAAAAAAAAAGAACACCACAGCGACCTTGCTGCCGGCGTGGCCCCCGAAGGGACACTAAAACCATTGGACAAACATGACAGCAGAAACAGGGGGTTTGCGAAGTCTCATAGAATCTCCCCCCACCCCAAATACGTATTAATTACAAAGGGGAAAAATAACTATATGCCCAGCGATGAGACACAGCGACATCATGCACCCCGCCTCACTGGACACATTACGTCTGTGGGATTCTTCCCCGAACATAATAACCTCACTCTAATTGTGAGGAAACCTCAGACAACCCCAAATTTCTACAACACGCGTGACCACAGCTCTTCGACAGTGTCAAGACACAAAGGATAAAGAAAGACCAAGAAACTGTCTCAGACTGGAGAAGACGAGAGAGACCTTACAATGTGCGTGGGGACCTGGACCAGAGAGGGGACATTTGTGGGCAACCGGTCTGTCCTTTGATGAACAGTAATGTGCCAATGTTGATTTCTGAGACTTGTCACTGATCTATGGATACGATAGATGTTCCTAAAGGAAGCTGGGTGAGGGCGTGTACTCTTCTTACAATTATCCTATAAATGACACGAAGGCACAAAGTGTCCCGTGAGCTCAGCCGTGCCTGGACAAGCAGAAGACACGCAGGTGTGGCCAGCCTGCCAAGCCACGTGCCAGCTGTGCCCCATCCTGCACCAGCTGCGGACCACAGTCCCCGGGAAGGAGACCGGCTCCGCCTTCCCTTCCATCCCAGATCCTGGCCTTGGGTCTGCTCGGAGCAGGTGCTCGCTAGGAGTCGATTTGTGTCCCAACCCCCAGTACCTGCAGAAGTGACCTTATCTGGAAAGATGGTCACCACAGGTGATCGGGGTGCAATGAGGTCGTTGTGGGGGAGGGGTCCTAACCCAGGATGACCGGCATCCTTGGAAAATGAGAAAAAGTGACTGCAGACCGGCACACAGGGAGGATGCCGTGTGAGGAGGCGGGCAGAGATGGGGAGATGCTTGTACGGCCCAGAGAACCCCGAGATCACAGCAACGCCCCGAAGCTAAGAGGACGCGGGACAGATTCTCCGTGATGGCCCCGGGAGGAACCAGCCTTAGGAACCCAACCAGGAACCAGCCCTGCCAATCCTTGATCTCAGACATCCAGCCTCCAAACGGAGAGAACGAGTGTCCGCGGTTGAGCCCGCTCTACGGCTAGCCGCGGGACCCCGACACGGCGCGCCCTACCAATCGCGACTCATCACCGTCGGGTAGAAACCAAAGCAGCTCCAAGCACAGAGGCCGGTGGCGGTGCCCGGCCAGCAGAGCAGTCCGCGGCAGCGCTCGCCCGCACCAGGGCCTGGGCCCCAGTCCCCGACACCCGGGCATGCCACCGGGGCCCCCAGCGACCCCGCTGAAACAGCAAGAAACCTGCATGCCACCCCCAAGCTTGCTTTCTAGGACCAAACACAGGTAGAGGCTCAGGCCAGTTCCCAGAGTTGTGTGAACTAGGCAAGGACTCCTGAAGTAAGAGCGGTGGCGGCTTCTGCCCGAGCCGGCTCCGGGCACCGGGGGAGGGGCGCCTGGGAGACTACTGCTGGGTAGCACAGGCCAGGAGGGTCTGAGGAGAAAGTCAGGGCGCCTGGCACACACACACACTCACACTCACACACTCACACACACTCACACTCACACTCACACCCTCCTCCGGCCCCACCGCCCCCACCATGGCCGCGTCCACCCTGTCCGCCTGCTCCAGCGACCGCAGCTACGGCCGCCGCGTCTGCCTGCCCGGCTCCTATGACTCCTGCCCCGACTGCTCCTGGCAGGTGGACGACGGCCCAGAGAGCTGCTGCGAGCTCCCCTGCTGTGCCCCCGCCTGCTGCGCCCCTGCCTGCTGCGCCCCTGCCTGCTGTGAGCCCCCCTGCTGCGCCCCTGCCTGCTGCACCCCCGCCTGCTGTGAGCCTCCCTGCTGCACTCCCTCCTGCCTGACCCTCATCTGCACCCCTGCGAGCTGCGGGTCCAGCTCCTGCCAGCCCTCCTGCTGCAGCTCCTCCCCCTGCCAGGAAGACTCCTGCAAGCCCGTCTGCTGCACCCCTGTCTGCTGCAAGCCTGTCTGCTGCACCCCTGTCTGCTGCACCCCTGTCTGCTGCACCCAGTCTATTACAAGCCCGCCTGCTGCACCCCTGTCTGCTGCAAGCCCGCCTGCTGCAAGCCCGCCTGCTGCACCCCTGTCTGCTGCAAGCCCACCTGCTCCAGGCCCTCTCCCTGTCAGCCCCCTCCTGCTGCCAGTCCCTCTGCTAGTACTGTTGCAGACCGTCCTCGTGCATGTCCTCATCCGCCACTCCATGTGCCCAGCCTGCTGTAGCCCCACCTGAGCCCAGAAGTCCCGTTGCAGATGGGGCGTGTTGTCCCTGGGGCACGCTGGGCTCCGGCCCTACTGTCCTACTCGGTGACTGTGGTCCTCCCAGCTGTTCCTCCTCAATCCGGTCTTGAGCTGCCCCCACTGAGGACAGGGGCAGGTCCCACCTGGAAGCTGACCGCTATGTCCTGACCTGCCCCGGCACGTGGACCGTTCCCAGCCCAGTCTGCTGCTGAGCCGCACACGGAGACCAACCAAACGTCCACACCCAGTGCTGCGGCCCCGGAGAAGTCTCCCAGGAAGTCCCCATGGCAGTGGTCTCCCCTCCACATCTCTCGCCCTTCATGAGGGTCAGCCCAGCGTCCACCCCCTTGTCTCCGTCCCCTCAGCTCAGTGACCCATCAGCTGTCTCTGGATGCGGTTAAGCCAACTGACCAGAAGACGCCCAAGACTGACCGGAGCCCTGGCTCCATGTGTCATCACTCCCCAGCCGGAGCGGATGTCCACTTCTGCCCTCTGGACTCAACACTGCCACCCTGCAGGACCCTGGGTGGCTTCCTGTGACTCCCTGAGGTCCCAGCTGGGCAGCCGAGGGTGGGGGTGGGTAATGCAGCCCTTTGGCCCCTTGGGGCCATCCTGGGCTCATCCTCCACCCTCCTGTACTGTCACCCATGGGATAGTTCTTTTCCTGATTTGCCCCTGTGACTCCCCACGATGCCCGTTCAATTGGGATTGGGATCTGCTAGATCCATGTTTTCCCAGATCATGTCTAAGTGCCCTCCCAACTTCAGAGTTAGCAATTTTCATCTCTGTATTGCCTAAAGTCTTCTCACAGTTCCCACTGATATCCCTGGCGTGGTGTTGGGCACACGTGCTGAGGGGTGTAATCTGTTACACAGTACAGATCCCGGAAGTCATGTATTAATGGTTATGCTAAACCGCCTGAGAGTAAAGCCTTCTCTCCATCTGCCACAACAAAACATAAAAACAAGCAGAGAAGCATCACAATTATCAAGCCAATCTGCAGGGGGTAAGTGCCGGACAGAGCAAAGCCCAGCACTCCTTAAAGGAAGGAAACAACATACAAAATTCAACAGTATCACACTATTATTTTATTGAAACCCAGCATCCAATAAAAAATTGCTAGACACATTTTTTAAGGATTTTATTTATTTTGGGACTGGAGGAGATTATGCTGAGTGAAATAAGTCAAGCAGAGAAAGTCAATGATCCTATGGTTTCACGTATTTGTGGAGCATAAGGAATAGCATGGAGGACATTAGGAGAAGGAAGGGAAAAATGAAGGGGGAGAAATCAGAGTGGGAAACAAACCATGAGAGACTGTGGCCTCCGAGAAACAAACTGAGGGTTTTAGAGGGGAGGAGGTGGGGTGATGGGTGAGCCTGGTGATGGGAATTAAGGAGGCCATGGATTGCACAGAACAGTGGGTGTTATACACAAACAATGAATCATGGAACACTACATCAGAAACTAATGATGTACTATACGGTGAGTAACATAACAAAAAAGATTTTATTTATTTATTGGAGAGCACTCATGCACACATACATGCACACAAGCAGGGGCAGGGCCGAGGGGGAGAGAGAGGGAGAGAGAATCTCGAGCAAACTCTGCACTAAGTGTGGAGCCCAACACAGGGCTCCAACCCACGACCCTGACATCATGACCTGAGCTGAAAGCAAGGGTTGGACACTGAACCGCCCGAGCCACCTAGACGCCCCAAAATTACTAGACACAGTAAGAAGAAAAGTCTAACCCATAATCAAGAGGCAAGACAGATTATATAAACAAACCCAGAAATGACAGTTGCTGGAATTAGCAGACAAGGTAGTTAAAACAATGATGATAAATATGTTCAAGGATTTCAAGGAAAACATGAACACAAAGAAGAGAGAAATGTAAGATACAAAAGAGAACTAAATGGAACTCCAGGAGCCAAAAAACATAACATTAACAATAAAAAATGTAAAGGATGAATTTAAAAGTAGAGTAAAGCCTGCAAGGGATTAGTGACCTGGAAGACAATCATAGAAATCACCCAAACCGAAAGACTGTAAGAAAAAATTTTAGAGGTGCCTGGGTGGCTCAGTGGGTTAAAGCCTCTGCCTTTAGCTCAGGTCATGATCTCAGGGTCCTGGGATTGAGCCCCACATCGGGCTCTCTGCTCAGCAGAGCCTGCTTCTCTCTCTCACTCTGCCTGCCTCTCTGTCTACTTATGATCTCTCTCTCTGTCAAATAAATAAATAAAATATTTTTTAAAAAAATTTAAATTAACAGAGTGTCCGTGATCTGAGAAACAATATTAAATGGGTCTAACATAAATATAATTGGGGTCCCTGAGGAGAAAGGTCAGTGGTGGGGGAGAGAGAAAAATATTTAAAGAGGTAATGGCCAAATGTTTTCCAAATTTGATGAAGTTGAGAAGTATATAGAAAACTTGAGAAACACTATACACTAACCTGACCTTACTGATATGTATACAATATCCCATCCAACAACAGTGAACTTGAATTCACATTTTTTTCAAGTGTACCTAGAACATTCACCAAAATAAATCATATGCTGGGCCATAAAACCAACTTTAATATATTTAATAGGACTGAAATCATAGAGAATGTTGTTTGAGCACAACAAAATCAGAAATCATGAACAGAAAGATATCTGGAAAACCAAAAAATATGTGGATATTAAATAACACACTTCAAAATAATCCATGAGTCAAAGAAGGAATCATAATAGGAAATTGGAAATATTTTTAATAAAATAAAAATAAACTTTATAGAATGCAACTAACACAGTATATTGGGGAAAATGTATATCTTTAATAATCATATTAGAAAAGAAGGAATCCATTGATTATTTAATTTTCTACCTTCAGAAGTTACAAAAAGTAGCATAAGTTGAATCCAAAATAGGTAGAGGGAAAGAAATTATCAAGGAGTGTAGAAATCTACCAAATAGAAAATGGACAAATGAGAAAATAGAAAACAAGACAAACAAGCCTAATTTTTAAAAGATCACCAAAATTAATAAATTTCTAATTTCTAAATTTCTAATAAATTTTGACCAGTCAAGAAAAAGAAAAGGAAATAAATAAACAATATCAGGAATAAAGAAAGGTCTATCACCCCAGATTCTACAGACATTAAAAGAACAATGAAAGAAGAAGGCAACTCTTGATGCTAACACATTCAACAACTTAAGAGAATGACAGATTCAACAACTTGGGTGAAATGGACAAATAACTGGAAAGATTCATACAAGAAGAAATAGAAAACCAAATTAGCACTCCATCCATTGAAGTAACTGAATTATAGTTAAGATCCTTCCCACAAAGAAAATACCACTCCAGTCCTAAGGAATATATAAAAACACTATTAAAATCCCTAAGTGCAGCTAGCAAGATCACAGGATACAAGGTCAACACACAAAAACTGATTAAATTTCTATGGTAGCAATGAGTACTTGGAAATGAAATAAACACACCATTGACCAAAACACTGAAAAATAAAATAATAGAGAAACTTAATATAAGTACAAGATCTATGTACTAAAAATGATAAAGCATTGCAAAAAAAAAGTCATCCTGAATGATTAGAAATAGATTTATGTTTACGAATTGAGGGACCCGCTATTGTTAAAATGTCGATTCTTTCCAAATTTACCTGTAAGTTTAATGCAGTCCCAATAAAAATCCCAGCAAGTTCTTTAGAAAGCCATGAGCTGATTCTAAAATAAATCCTGAAATCGATACAGAAACTTAAAGGATCTAGAATAGCCAACCAATTCTGAAAAAGAAAAATTGGATGACTAACTGCATGATTTCAAAACTTCATTTAAAGCTGCATTGATGGGGACAGTATTTTATTGGTACAGGAACAAAGGCTGGAGATGGGACAGAGCAGGCGCTGGAAATAGACCCACACATATACATATGGTCAACAGATTTTTTCTGGCAAGGGTTGTTCAATGGAAAAAGGATAGTCCTCTCAACCAATGATTCTGGAACAACCAACAGCATATTCAAAAATTAACTAGGAAGGGATTCTAGAACTTACATAAAAGTTAAACCATAGGGGCGCCTGGGTGGCTCAGTTGGTTAAGCGACTGCCTTCGGCTCAGGTCATGATCCCGGAGTCCCGGGATCGAGTCCCATATCGGACTCCCGGCTCTGCGGGAAGTCTGCTTCTCCCTCTGACCTTCTCTCCTCTCATTCTCAGTCTCTCTCTCTCTAATAAATAAATAAAATCTTTAAAAAAAAAAAAAGTTAAACCATAGAATATTTAGAAGTACGGATAGGACAAAACCAGCGTGACCCTGGGTTTAGGCAAAGATTTCTTAGTGCCACTGAAGACAGGGAATTCATGGAATTTAATCAAAATTATAGATGTCAGCAACTGAAAAAGTGCTGTCAAGAAAGTGAGAAGTCGGCACAGGTGGGGAAAATGGCAGTGTACACGTGACTGGTCCCGGAATGTGCGAAGAACACTTACGGTGAACAAGAACACAAACCATCTGACTGCGGCAGTGAGCATCTAGCAGACGCTTCACCGAGGAAGACAGACGCGCGGGGATCTCGCCCCAGAAGCTGCCCCACCCCGCGCAGTGGCCCGCGGGAAGGGCCAGCATCGCCGTGCACAGCCTTCGGCAGGCGACCCAGCAAGCCCCCCACCCCCGTGTTTACCCAAGAGCAAGGACGGCATGCAGAGTACAAGGACGGCTTCCTTCGTAGCCAGTAAAGCCTGGAGACACGCCCAGTGGACTTCAACAGGTGACGAAGCGGCTGTGATCCTCGCACTCAGTAAGACAGCACTCGGCAGTTCAAAGGAATTCTCCACGAATGCATGCGACACAAGAGGCAAAAACAAGCCAGACACTGAGCATGCCTGCTGCACGCTTCCTTCCCTGGAACGCTCCAGAAAGATCAACTGCCACGGCACCGTGGAGCCCCTGCTGCCGGGCGGCAGGCGGGCGAGGAGGCTTGGGACGCAGGCAAACCTTCGGCAGGAGGGGGAGTGGATAGCTCCTGACCCCAGGGGAGGCGGCAAGATGCAGACCTTTCACGAAACTCATCAAACGGAACAGCGAAATAAGGCGCGTCCGGTCACAGGCACATTGTACCCGATTTCACATTGAGGGTCAGCTCAAACCCTGCGTGGGGCGAGATATGGGAATAGAAAGAAGAAAGAGAAAACCAAAATAGGCAAGGACTTGCAGCAGGTGGGAGTGCGGCGCGGCAGGAGGTGCCGGGGTTGCAGCAAAGAGACCGAGAGCCGGGGCGGCACAGGTTCCCTTTGTGGGTTCGGGCTGTGGACCCAGCCGCGGGGAGAAGGGCGCTTCTGACAGAGAAGGGAGGGCAGACCTCCATCTGGTCCTTCATGGGGCGGGGCACTGGGCCACTGCTCGCAACAGTTCCAGAACCCGGCCCGTGATCCGGCTGGATGTCCCCGCCCTTGTCCACAAGTGTCCTCA
>CM052799.1:194592856-194606484 GCA_028533885.1 Nasua narica
TTGGCAGGGGCTGGACCCGCAGCTCGCAGGGGTGCAGATGAGGGTCAGGCAGGAGGCCGGGGCGCAGCAGGTGGGGGCGCAGCTGCTGGACTGGCAACAGCTGGGGGCGCCGCAGGGGGGCTCGCAGCAGCTCTCCTGGCAACTGTCCACCTGCCAGGAGGAGTCGGTGCAGGCGGCGGGTGAGCAGCTCCGGTCACTGGAGCAGACGGACAGGGTGGACGCGGCCACCACGTAAGTCGTGGAGCAGCAGGTGTCGGCCATGCTGGAGCGGTGTGTTGCGCGGTGAGCGGGACAGGGGTGTGTGGGGCAGGTGCGAGAGTGGGGTGCTCTGGGCATCGGGGCTTTTATATCTGCCCCTGGGGTGCTGAGCCTCACCTGAGCCTCACTGGCCTTCCTTTTCCTTGTTATTGCTCCGGGTGTGTTTCCCGACAACCCTCATTAGTTTGCTTGCTGTAGGATGTTTGTAACACCGTCCCCAAGACGCTGCATGTGTCCGGTGATGGCGCGCGGCTTGTGTCGGGAAAGCAAACGCTGAGACGCAGAGTTCCTGTTGGCTGATTGGCTCATGGTCAGATGCGTCTGAGTCCCAGGCTCCTCCTTCCATTTTTGCTTGTGTATTTTGGTATGAATTCTGGTCTCTACGCGTGGCCCAGACGCGCCTCACCGAACAAGGGTGTGCTGGCTCGGGGGACTGCCCCCTGCCTGCGCCACCTGCAGACTCAGACCCTGGTGGGGTGACTCCATCCCAGGCACTGTTCTTGTCCCCTATTCATCTCACGATTTCCAAGTGATGTGCATATTCTGTTCTTTCTTGAGTGTTCAGTTTTCTTATTTACTTATTTTAAAATTTTTAATTTCTTAAAGTTTTTATTTTCATCACCCGGTGCTCATCACAACGAGTGCCCTCCCTAATCCCCATCACCTATTTCCCCCATCCGCCCCCTACTTCCCCTCTGGTGACCATCCGTGTGTTCTCTAGAGGTAAGAGTCTGTTTCTTGGTTTGTCTTTTCTTTTTCCCCCTTTGCTCATTTGTTTTTTTCTTAAATCTCACATATGAGTGAGATCATATGGGATTTGTCTTTCTCTGACTTATTCCACTTGGCATAGTACTCTCTAGCTCCAACCACGTCATTGCAAATGGCAAGGTTTCATTCTTTTTTAGGACTGAGTAATATTCCATTGTATATATACACTGCATCTTCTTTATCCATTCATTAGTCCATGGACATTTGGGATGTTTCCATAGTTTGGCTACTGTAGATAATGCTGCTATAAACATCAGGGTGCATGTATCCCTTTGAATTAGTATGTTTGTATCCTTTGGGTAAATACCCAGTAGTACAATTGCTGGGTTGTAGGGTAGCTCTATTTTTAACCTTTTGAGGAACCTCCTCACTGTTTTCCAGAGTGGCTGCCCCAGCCTGCATTCCCACCGGCAGCGCACGAGGGCTCCCCTTTCTCCGCATCTTGGCCAACGCCTGTTGTTTCTTGTGTTGTTGATTTGAGACATTCTGACAGGTGTGAAGTGGTATCTCCTTGTGGTTTGGATTTATATTTCCCTGATGAGGAGTGATGTTAAGCATCTTTTCATGTATCTGTTGGCCATTTGGATGTCTTCTTTAGAGAAAAATCCGTTCATGTCTTCTGCTCATTTTTCAATTTTTTTGGGTGTTGAGTTTTATAAGTGCTTTATAGATTTTGGATACTAACCCTTTATCAGATATATCATTTGCAAATATCTTCTCCCATTCCATAGGTTGCCTTTTAGTTGTGTTTGTTGTTTCCTTAAAAAAAATAAATAAAGCTTTTTATTTTGGTGAAGTCCCAATAGTTTATATTCGCTTTTGTTTCCCTTGCCTCAGGAGACACATCTAGAAACATGATGGTTTGGCAGGTGTCAGGGAAATTTTACTGTCCGTGTTCTCTTTCAGGATTTTTACGGTTTCAGATCTCACACTTAGGCCTTTCATTTTGACTTTATTTTTGTGTATGGTATAAGAAAATGGTCCAGTTTCAATCCTCTGCATGTGGCTCTCTAGTTTTCCCAAAACGATTTGTCGAAGAGTCTGTCTTTTTTCCATTAGATATTCTTTCCTGCTTTGTTGAAGGTTAGTTGACCATATAGGTGAGGGTCCATTTCTGGGTTTTCTATTCTATTCTATTGAGCTATGTGTCTGTTTTGTGCCAGTACCACACTGTCTTGATGATCACAGCTTTGTAATAGAGCTTGGAGTCAGGAATTGTGATGCTTCCAGCTTTGCTTTTCTCTTTCAAGATTGCTTTGGCTATTCAGGGTCTGTTGTAGTTCCATACAAATGTTAGGATTGTTTGTTCTAGCTCTGTGAAAAATGCTAGTGGTACTTTGATAGGCATTACATTGACTATGTAGATTGCTTTGGGGGAGTATAGACATTTTAAAGATTGTTTTTCCAGTCCGTGAACATGGAATGTTTTTCCATTTCTTTGTGTCATCTTTAATTTCTTTCATTGGTATTTTATAGTTCTCAGATTACAGGTCTTTCAACTCTTTGGCTGGGTTTATTCCCAAGTACCTTATTATTATTATTACTATTTTTTAAAATTTTATTTATTTATATGACAGAGAGAGAGAGAGAGACCACAAGTAGGCAGAAAGGCAGGCAGAGAAAGAGGGGGAAGCAGGTTCCTCGCTGAGCAGAGAGCCCGATGTGGGGCTCGATCCCAGGACCCTGAGATCATTACCTGAGCCGAAGGCAGAGGCTTTAACCCACTGAGCCACCCAGGCGCCCGTATCTTATTATTTTTGATGCAATTGTAAATGTGATCGATTCCCTAATTTCTCTTTCTACTGCTTCATTACCGATGTGTAGAAATACAACAGACTTCTGTACATTGATTTTGTATCCTGCCACTTTACTTATTTTATGAATCAGTTTTAGCAGTTTTTTGGTGACGTCTTTTGGGTTTTCTATATAGAGCATCATGTTGTCTACAAATAGTGGAAGTTTGACTTCTTTGCCAATTTGGAGGCCTTTTACTTCTTTGTGCTGTCTGATCACTAAGGCTAGGACTTCCAGCACTATGTTGAGTAACAGTGGTGAGAGTGGACGTGCCTGTCTTATTCCTGACCTTAGGGGAAAAGCTGCCAGTTTTTCCCCGTTGAAGATAATGTTCACTGTGGATTTTCTTATATGGCTTTTACTATGTCGCTCTATCCTTACTTTGATAGAGATTTTTATCATGAATGGATGTTGTACTTTGTCAAAAGCTTTTTCTGCGTCTATTGAAATGATCATGTGTTTCTTATCCTTTCTCTTATTGATGTGATTTACCACATTGATTGATTTACAAATATGGAACCATCCTTTATATTGAATAAATCCCACTTGATTGTGGTGAATTTTTAAAAATGTATTGTTGGATTCAGTTTGCTAGTATCTTATTGAGAATTTTTGTGTCATTGTTCATCAGGGATATTGGCTGTAGCTCTCTTTTGTTAGCAGTGTCTTTATCTGGTTTTGGTATCAGAGTAATGCTGGCCTCGTAGAATGAATTTGGAGGTTTTCCTTCTTTGAAATAGTTTGAGAAGAATAGCTATTAGCTCTTTAAATGTCCGATAGAATTCCCCTGGGAAGTCATCTGGTCCTGGACTTTCGTTTTTTGGGAGTTTTTTGATTATTGATTCAATTTCTTTGCTGGTTATGGGTCTGTTCCAGTTTTCTATTTCTTCCTGTTTCAGTTTTGATAGTTTGTATGTTTTTAGGAATTTATCCATCTCTTCCTGTTTGTTACTTTGTTGGCATATAATTTTTCATGATATTCTCTTATAATTATATTCTTTGGGGTTTGTTATTATTTCTTTTTTCTCATTTGTGCTTTTATTTTCGGGGGTTCTTCTCTCTCACTCTCTTTTTTGATGAGTCTGGCAAGGGATTTATCAATTTTATTGATCCCCCCCCCCCGAACCAGCTCCTGGTTTCATTGATCTGTTCTCTGTTTTTTTAGTTTCTGTATCATTTATTTCTGCTCTAATCTTTATTATTTCCCTTCCTCTGCCAGCTTTAAGGTTCATTTTTGTTACTTTTCTAGCTCTTTCAGGTGTAAGGTTAGGTTGTGGTTTTGAGATTTTTCACTTCTTCAGGTAGGCCTGAATTGCGATATACTTCTCTCTTAGAACCGCCTTTGCTGCATCCCCAAAGTTTTGGACTATTGTGTTTTCATTTTCATTTGCTTCCATGTATTTTCTTATTTCTTCTTTAATTCCCGGGTTAACCCATTCATTCTTTATTTTTTTTATTGTGTTATGTTAGTCATCATAAAATACATCATTAGTTTTTGACACAGTGTTTCAAGATTCACTATGTGCCACACCCAGTGCTCCATGCAATATATGCCCTCCTTTTAATACCCATTCATTCTTTAGTAGGATGTTCTCTAACCTCCATGCCTTGTGTCTTTCCAATTTTTTTCTTGTGTTTGACTGCAAGTTTTGCAGTGTTGTGGTCTGAGAATATGCATGGTATCTCACTATTTGTGTACTTACTGAGGGCTGATATGTGATCTATTCTGGAGATATGTGATCTCCAGATATGTGATCTATTCTGGAGAATGTTCCATGTGCACTCCAGAAGAGTGTGTATTCTGCTGCTTTAGGATGAAATGTTCCGAATAATCTGTTAAGTCCATCTGGCCCAGTGTGTCATTCAAAGCCATTGTTTCCTTTTGATGTGTCCATTGCTATTAGTGGAGTGGTAAAGTCCCTTCCTATTATTGTATTATTATCAATGAGTTCCTTTATGTTTGTTAGTAACTGTTGTATATATTTGGGTGCTCCCAAGTTAGGGGCATAAATATTTCCAGTTGTTAGATCTGCTGATTTTCTTGTTAGATTATCCCCTTTATATGATATAATGCCCTTCATCCTCTCTTGTTACAGTTTTGGTTTAAAATTTAGTTTGACATAATGGCTATACTGGCTTTCTTTTGACATCCATTTACATCATAAATATTTCTCTATCCCCTCACTTTCAATCTGCAGGTATCTTTACATCTACAATGAGTCTCTTATATAGGCAGCATATGAATGGGTCTTTTTTTTTTTTTTAAAGATTTTACTTATTTATTTGACACAGAGAGAGAGAGATCACAGGCAGGAAGAGAGGCAGACAGAGGGAGAGAAGGAAGCAGGCTCCCTGCTGAGCAGAGAGCCCGATGCGGGGCTCCATCCCATGACCCTGAGATCATGACCTGAGCTGAAGGCAGAGGCTTAACCCACGGAGCCACCCAGGTGCCCCAGGGTCTTTTTTTTTTTTTATCCATTCTGACATCATGTGTCTTTTGATTGGAATGTTGAGTCTATTTACATTCAGAGTAATTATTGACACATATGTATTTAGTGCCATTGTAATGTTTTGTGGTTGTTTCTGAAGATTTTCTCTGATCCTTTTTTGGTCTTTCTCTCCTTCATGGTTTGCTGGTTTTCTTTAGTGATATATTTGGATTTATTTCTCTTTATTCTTTGCATATTTGTTAGTGGTTTTGATACATGGTTTAGGTCATATATATCCTCTTCTGCCAGTAGCAGTCTATATTAAGTTCATGGTCACTTAAGTTTGAATCCATGCTTTATTCCTGTCCTCCCCACATTTTAGGCATCTGTTGTTATATTTTACATCCTTTTATTTTGTGTGTTCCTTGACTGATTTTTTAAATAGGAATATTAATTTCCATTGCTTTTGTGCTTCCTGCCTTCATACTGTCTCTTTGGTCTTTCTTTCCCACTCAAAGAGTCCTCTTGAATATTTCTTGAAGGGCTGGTTTAGTTTTTGTTTGCTTGGGAAACTCTTCATCTCCGCTTCTATTCTGAATGATAGCCTTGCTGGACAGAGTATTCTTGGCTGCAGATTTTTCCCATTCAGCACTTTGAATACATCATACCCCTCCCTTCTGGCTTGCAAAGTTTCTGCAGAAAAATCCCCTGCTTGTCTTATGTGTTTTCCCTTGTAATTTATAGTCTTCTTTTGTCTTGCTGCTTTTAATATTTTTTTCTTTATCACTATGCTTTGTCATTTTAATTACAATATTTCTTGGTGTGGATCGGCTTTTCTTGATTTTGATGGAAGTTCTCTGTACTCTCTGGGTCTGAATGTCTGTTTCCTTCCTCAAATGAAAAAAGTTTTCAGCTATTATATATTTTTTTAAAAAAAGATTTATTGGGGAA
This sequence comes from Nasua narica, assembly GCA_028533885.1. Classification (NCBI taxonomy): domain Eukaryota; kingdom Metazoa; phylum Chordata; class Mammalia; order Carnivora; family Procyonidae; genus Nasua; species Nasua narica. The sequence continues at coordinate 194,599,057 of CM052799.1, forward strand.
CCTGGGTTGCTCAGTCAGTTAAGCAACTGCTTTTGGCCCAGGTCATGATCCCAGGGTCCTGGGATTGAGATCTGCATCTGGCTCCCTTCTTCGTGGGGAGCCTACTTCTCTCTCTCCCCTCTGCCTGCTGCACTGCCTACTTGTGCTCTCTCTCTGTCAAATAAAGAAATAAAATCTTTTAAAAAATTAAGAAAATAAAAAAAGATCTATTTATTTATTTATTTTTTATGAGATAGAGAAAGAGAGAATCAACAGGGGCGGGGGGGCAGAGGGAAAAGCAGACTTCCTGCTGAGCAGGGCGCCCGATGCAGGACTCGATCCCAGGACCCTGGGATCATGACCTGAGCCGAAGGCAGAGGCTTAACCGAATGAGTCACCCAGGCACCCATGATCATTGCTTTAAATTTTCCATCAGGCAAGGGCGTCTGGATGGCTCAGTTAGTTAAGCGTCCGACTCTTGATTTCAGCTCATGTCATGATCCAGGGTCATAGGATCAAGCTCCACATCAGGCTCCATGCTCAGCACACAGTCTGTCCTTTTCCCTCTGCTCCTCCCCCCACTCATGCTCTCTCTATATAAATAAATAAATAAACAAACAAATCAATCAATCAATCTTTAAAAAAAATTTCCATTTTATCTGTTTCACTTAGATCTCTGGATGCGACCTTGTCCTGTTCTTTCATTTGGGACAAATTCCTCTGTGTTCTCATTTTGGCTAACTTTCTGTGCCTGTTTCTCTGTGTTAGGAAAGTTAGTTATGTCTCCTGTTTTTGAAGGTAATGACTTTATGAAGAGGAGGTCGGGCAGTGCCTTGCCATGTGGTGTCCCCTGTTCCCCAGGGATTGGTGCTTCAGAGTCTCTCTCCTGTGTGTGCTGCGAGTGCTCTCCTGTTGTGTCCTGGCCACTTTACTTTCAGGCCAGTCATCTCTAGACTTTCTTTCTTTTTTTTTTTTTTTATTTATTTGAGATAGAGACAGCGAGAGAGAGCATGAGTGGGGAGAAGGTCAGAGGGAGAAGCAGACTCCTCGCAGAGCTGGGAGCCCGATGTGGGACTCGATCCCAGGACTCCAGGATCATGACCTGAGCCGAAGGCCACTGCTTAACCAATTGAGCCACTTAGGCACCCTTCTCTAGACTTTCTTTACCTATTGTGGTACGTGTTTGGTCTCTGTCCTAAATACTACATATTTTAATTAGCTGCGATCTAGTCTGCTTGTGAAGTGAGACCTGTTACTACCACCACCAGAACTGAGGCTCCATGAGATTCCTATATTGGGAGATACAGTGTGAGTGGACATTTGGGCTGGTCTGGATGAGGGGGCCCAAGGCACTGGGCCTGAGGTCAGGATGACTGGGAATGGTGGTTCTTCTAGAGCACAGGGGACGTGGGGCTTGGTGTAAGAAAGTTAGGTAGCCAGGGTCATCACTGGGCTGGTTTTTGCAGGTGGCCCTGTGCTTATGCTGAGTGATATGGGAGGGAAATGGCGCCTGACAGTATCTTTGTTCACAGAGGGGTCTCTTCATTAAATGATGCTTCTCTGGGATGTGCTCCTAGATGAGCAAATAGCTTCCCCACTGTCTGCTTTGGGTGTTCTTCGAATCTCCTTTTCCATGCTGTATATTCGAGGGTTGTCTGCCCTGCATTTTCCCTAAGAGCATCCCCAATGTCCTCCAGGCTCTCCTAGAATGAAGCACGGTGACCTTTAAAACTCTAGGCTCTAAGCCCTGCTGGTTGTAGAACTCATGAAATTCTGGCCCTCTTGCTTTCCATGCCAATTGCTATGGGGATTCATTTCCCCGCGTGCTCCCCTGTGTGCTAGTCTGTCCGATGCCACTCTCCATGACCACAGGTCCCTCCCCACTGCAGTGACCATGATCCATTTCTCTCCCAAGCCAAATCTCTGTACTTCTTACCTTCTTTGATGTGACTTCTTCTCTCCTGTTAGTTGTGTTTGTTCTGCCAGTCTTCAGATCAATTTCTGGGGTATTTGGGATGAATTATCTAATTATATTTGTGGGAGGAGGTGAGGCTAGGGTCCCCCTAGTCCACTGCCATCATCTCCACACTCCCTTGAGTTTTCAGTTTTAGGTATCATATGGTTTTCTGCTGTGGAGGAAGGCACTTTCTCTAGTTTCCCTCAAAAACCCATAAAAAGTGCCTATTCTCAGCCCCAGAAGGCAATAATACCCCAATATTTGGTTAAATCATTGTCAACCCTGAAAAAAAATCATTGTCAAGCCCGTATCATTTTAACCAGGGCGTATTATTCATAGCCAAGTCTGTGTAGTAGGGCCAGATTTAATTTCCTCACTTGTACATGTTTCATTTTTGCTTGTGTTTTTCCCTTTTTAGAATTAACAATTGCTTCTTCTTTTTTTTTAAGAAAATATTTATTTTTTACATACCTTTACTTTTTTTTTCATTTTTTCCCCTAAATACTTTAATTTTATTTTTTCAGTGTTACAAGATTCGTTGTTCATGCACCACACCCAGTGCTCCATGCAATACATGCCCTCCTCAATACCCACCGCCAGGCTCGCCCAACCCCCCATCCCCTCCCCTCCAAAACCCTCAGTTTGTTGCTCAGAGTCCACAGTCTCTCACGGTTCATCTCCCCCTCCGATTTCCCCCAATTCACCCTTCCTTTCCTTCTCACAATGTCCTCCATGTCTTTCCTTATGCTCCACATGTAAGTGAGACCATATGACTCTCTCTGCTTGACTTATTTCACTCCGCATAATCTCTTCCAGTCCCTGTAATTGCACTACTGAGTGTTTACCCCAAAGAAGCAGATGCAGAGCAAAGAAGGGCCACATGTACCCCAATGTTCACAGCAGCAATGGCCACCATTGCCAAACTGTGGAAAGAACCAAGATGCCCTTCAACAGATGAGTGGATAAACAGTTGCTTCTTATGTTTATTTGCTTCTTTCTCTGTGTACCTATCATTAAATCATCTTCAAATCCTCTGACTAATTTTTCCCCAACTCCTCTCAAGAGGGTGAACATATCAGCTCATGTGTTAGCTTTCTTTATTTGGTGGAAATGTCTCTCCAGGAGCTCCCTCTGATTGTGGGCTGATGTGTCTTTTCCCTCAGCTGCACAGGGGAATAGGTGTTGTCCAGGGATCTCCTCTCACCACTGTCTTCCGAGTTTTCTCCATCTCTCTCCTACGATGGGCCTCTTATTTCCCGAATGCCGTGTCCTTTCCTTTCTGGGTTTATGCCTTTATTTGGGTGGAGAACACCCTCTGGTAGTTTTCTGAAAATGGGTGCATGGGAGATAAATTTTTGAGCATAGCATAACTAAAAATGAAATTCTTGATTGATAACTTAGCTGGGTATGATCTTCCGGGTTGGAAGAGTCATCCCTTACTTAGAATATTTTGTTGAAGACATAGAATGTTTCCAGAATTTCAAGTGTTCCCTTGTCTGTTTCTCAGTTAACCTACCTTCCCCAAGGATTCACTATCCCACTGCCTTTCCCCGTGGATTGGTTTTGCCTCTTCTATCTACTCCTTAGTTTATGGCTCCTTTTGCTCAACAGGATGTCTGTGATAAGCACACATGTGGATGCAGATTCAGTAGTTTACTTTTTTTTTTGCTGTGCTACAAGTTGCTACATTAAGCTTTGCTATGCATTATTGATTCACTATCTTCCCCAATAATAAAGATTTAGATTATCTCCAGATTTGGGCTACTATTCATGATGCCGCTCTAAAAATTCTTGTGTGTTTTGTTTTTGGTGGACTTATTTGCCAATCTTTCTTCAGTGTGCATCCAAGAGTGGAATTTTTGGGTTGAATGATAAGCACAGATGTACAGTTTAGCTTATATTTTGTCCAACGGCTCTCTAAGGACATTTACATTCCCACTGGCCAATTTTATGACTTAGAGTCACCCTATATCCTTTATAAAATGAGATTTTGTCAGTCTTCTAAAATTTTATCCATTTTGGAAAGGGTACAGCGATACCACATCATTGCATTAATTTGCATTCCCTGATGACTAAAGCTGCTCATTATATATTTGGCTACCTTTTCTTCTGAGGTGTATGTTCAAGTCATTTGCTTGGTTTTTTAAAAGTAGGATTATTTGTATTTCTCATTGGCTTATAAAAATTTCTTATATATCCCAAATGTGAGTTAATTGTTTTATATATATAGTGTATGATAAGTGCTTAAGAACTAGCTCTCTATAAAACAATACAGAAAAGCCCTGATTTGTTGCATGTGCCAGTTTCCATGGTATAAATACACCACAGCTCTCATTGATGTTCTGAACACAGAACTGGGAAGAACTGGTACAAGGTCTTCTGGACTCTATTGGGTATGAGCGTCACACACAATGCTTCCAAGTAGGAACATGTTTTTCTCATCCTCTTGATGGTGTCCTTTTTAAAAAGTCAACTTTATTGAGGTATGATTTACATACCATAATATGTACATCTAACATTTCTATTTGCTTAGTTTTGGAAAGATATGCACCAGTGTGACCACTGCTACAAACAAGATACAGAACTTCTCCATCATCTTGAAAATTTCCTGTGTGTTCTTAATCCTACCACATTGGACCCTGGCCCTAGGAAACTACAGAACTCCTTACCATCTGGGTTAGATTTGTGTTCTCTACAGTTTCACATAAATTAAATTATATAATATGAACTCTTAGGGACTGGCTTCTTCCCTGAGTGTACTGAGTTATATAAATATGTAGATGGTTGCCTTCTTTTTGTGCTGAGTAGAATTCCATTATACAGATATTAATATAATTTGTTTATGCACTCAGCTGTTGATGCATCTTCAGTTGGTGTGAACATTCATGAACAATTCTTTGTGTGGACTTGTGTTGCCACTTCTCTTGGGTAAATAGCCAGGAGTGGAATGTCTGGGTCACATGATTGGTGATGATTGAGAGACTGCCAAACCAGTTCCAAAGTGACCAATCCCGTTTCCATTCCCTCCAGCAAATGTGTGTGTTTCAGTTCTTCCACATCCTCGCTGACACTCAAGGTAGATAGACTTCCTAACTTGAGGTACCCTCGTAGATGTGTTGTGGTTTTCATGGTGTCCTTTGATGCACATCAGTTCCTAATTTTAATAAGTCCAGTATAATGACTCTTTTTCTTTCTTTTTTAAAGATTTAATTTTTAATTTTTTTTTCTTGAGAGAGAGAGAGAGAGAGCATGAACGAGAACATGTGAGTGAGGGGAGGGGCAGAGGGATAGAAACTTCAAACAGACTCCCCACTGAGCAAGGAGTTCAGCTTGGGGCTCAATCCCATGACCCCTGAGATCACGACCTGAGTTGAAACCAAGAGTTGGACACTGAACTGACTGAAGCATCCAGGTGCCCCTGACTCTTCCTTTTTGTTTAGTGTTTTTGATGTCTTTGCTTACCACACATTGTGAAGATATTCTCCTGCATATCCTTTTGGACCTCCACTATTTTATCTTCTGCATTAAACTCTAAGATTCTTGCCTTCGCTCCATTAATTTTGTGCATGATGTGAGGAAGAAGGCAAAATTTGTTTTCCCCATACATACACCCAATTGGCCGCCTTCTTTTTGTGCTGTGGTTTGGTCCATTCTCCTACTGAAGGGCGTTTCATGGTGTTTAGTATTTAGGCCCCCCAAACTCCATGGTGAAATAATCCACGTGTTTCTGACGTCTTTCATGTGCACACACATGGGGTCTTCTCCAGGAGAGCCGCCCTGGGGTGTAGGATGTGCACAGGTTCACCTTTTCCAGATGTTAATGACTTGCTCTGAAACCCAAGGATCTCACCTGCGGCACAGAGCAGACCTTGCTTCTACCCCCGGCCGTATTTGCTGTCATTGAACTCAAACATTTCTGCCAGGCTGATGGGTGTGGGCTTCCCAGGATTCGGAGATTTGGTGGGGGACCTCCCAGGACTCAGCAACAGAGCAAAATTAGCCCAGGGCGAAGGTGCGTGGGAAGAAGCCCGGGGCTACAGGGCACACATTTCCAGAGCCCTGCCCAGTGGGGTCATACGGGACATGCCTAACTCCCCAGCTGGGAGCAGTGACAACATGCATGATATATCGCCCCCGCCCCCAGGGAGCTCATCAGAGGTCAGCACCCACGGGTCTTATTGGGGCCACATCATGTGGGCAGCCTTCGCCTGGCTTGTACCAGAATTCCAGACCCCCTGGAAGAGCGGGTATTCAGCACAAGCCATAGTATTTGTACAGTTTATTCCCAGCAAGGCCCTCCTATCACATAGGTGGAAACCCTCCCCAAACCCCTATTCCCAGACACCACCCGAGGGCCCACGTTGTGAGCAGACCTAAGGACAGCTGTCCCAGGCCTGCGGTGCTGGCTCGTAACTGGACAGGCCTGTGGACTCCATCCTTCTGGAGTGCAGGGGCTGGAGACAGTCTGGGTGCAGGTAGGTCCCTTGAGGGTGGCTCTTCCCCAGGCACTGCCACCAGACTGTTCAGCCTGTATGTCCTTGAAAGAGTGTCCACGTCCTGGACATACATGTCACCAGAGGCACCTCCTGCACTCTACTGAAGGGCAGGATGCTGGCGGCTGAGGTGACAAGCACAGGCCACCCTTATGCCGGGGGGTGTCAGGTAGAGGTCTTTGTTGGAAACCATAGACATGAATTCTGGTGAAGCTGATCAAAACAGGAATTTATTGGAGATCGACAGTTTACAGAATGAGGGGTCAGGAAGAAACCAGCTCAGGAATCAGTGCAGGAACCAGGGACATACCACGTCCAGTGGTAACAGTGAGACACAACTCTGGAGAAGATAGTTGATCTCCTCTCACTGCACTGCACATAAGGTTCAAAGGCTTGGGGGAGCCCAGCTGGCCTTGCTGGGCTCACTGCCAACCCAGGTGGAGGAGGCAGGGCATGCTAACTTGGGAAAATTCTGTACTTGAGGAAAGTCAGCAGGGCAAAGGTAGAGTGTGGAATGGGTGACCAGTGTCCGCCATGGGGCCCAGGGAAGGGGGCTAGACACTTGTCTTGGTGCTTAGCGAAGAATCCAGGCTGTGCAGATGAGCTCTTGAGCTTTGGAGTGCCCCTCAGAAGATCACTCAGCAGCAGGACTTCTGGGCGGAGGCGGGCATGCAGCAGGCCTGGCGGGAGCCCGCGGGCCGGCAGAGCAGGGACACGCAGGAGGCCCGGCGGCAGCAGCTGGGCTGGCAGCAGGAGGCGGGGGCACAGCAGGAGGAGGCGGGCCCGCAGCAGGCGGGCCTGCACACGGGCCGGCAGAGCAGGGACACGCAGGAGGACGGTCTGCAGCAGGACGAGGAGCAGGGGCTGGGCTGGCAGCAGGAGGGGGCCGAGCAGGGGGAGCAGACAGGGGTGCAGCAGACGGGGGTGCAGCAGACGGGCTTGCAGCAGACAGGGGTGCAGCAGACAGGCTTGCAGCAGACAGGGGTGCAGCAGACAGGC
>CM052799.1:194612323-194636070 GCA_028533885.1 Nasua narica
GGACGCAGCCTGCTCTGGAATCATCTCATGCATTAACTTTCATGTTCTTGTTTATTCATCGTCCCACAAGGCTCACGGGGCTAGGACGTCTCTATAACCGGCACACAATATACATTTGTCGCATGAACAAATCAATTATTGTATAGATTACTAGAAGGCAGACTTGGTCACCTTTCTATAAAGGGACCTTTTTATAAATATTTCAGGCTTTGCAGGGGCGTGGTCGCTCTCATAACCGCTTCGCATTTTAGTGCAAGTCCTAGACAATATATAAGCAAATGAGCATGGCTGTTACCAATAAAGCTTTATTTACAAAACAAGGAGAGGGCCAGATTCGTCCCCCAGACTCCCCTGCTTCCCAGTTTATGGATCCCTAGTTTAATGTTTTCCTGTGCAAAATAAAAGCTCAAAATTCATCATTGCCTCAAAGTCACCACTGACAGGCATGAGACAAAAAGGAATAAAGGATGTGGTCCTGAGTGGAGCCAGTGGTGCTGTGTGCACAGTACTGGCCTGGAGAAATAGCACGAACCCCACGTAAAGGCACACCGGAACATCCTGTTTACAGAAGAAGGAATTGCCTCTAAGCCAAACTCATTATAGTGGAGCAAAATACAGGGGAGTGTGTCCCACGACAAGACATTGGGGCAACAACTATGAGGAAGTCAACAGCTGTGCTTCTGTGTTGCCGGGACGCCTACTGCCTGGTATAAAGGCTGCCCGGGGCAGGAGCCTCCACACCTCACCGCCCTCCTCCCCGACTCCACTCCCGCCCCACGCCACCATGTGCCACACCAGCTGCTCCACGGGCTGCCAGGCTGCCTCCTGCACTCCCAGCTCCTGCCACACGTCCTGCTACGTGCCCGCGAGCTGCCGGCCCGCCGTGTCTGTGCCCGTGAGCTGCCGGCCCGCCGTGTACGTTGTCCCCTCCTGCCAGTCCTCTGCGTGCGTGCCCGTGAGCTGCAGGCCCCTCGTGTTCGTGGCCCCCTCCTGCCAGTCCTCCGGGAGCTGCTGGCCCTCCCGCCCCACCCTGCTCTACAGACCCATCTCCGGTAGCACCCCGTCCTGCTTCTGACCGTGAGCCTCCCACCCAGCCGCCCCGGGGCACAGGGGCCACACCTGCGCCCCTCCGGGAGCAAGCCTCCAGCGGCCTCCGGGTTCTGCACAGGGCATGGAGAAAATGCCCAGGGGACCCTCAGATGCCCATGGCGAGGATGTGACAGGATGACCTGGATCCCTCTGTGACCCTGCGTGTCGCCTCCGGGAGGCCCTGGTTTCCGGGGTCCTGTGTCTCCAGCAAGGAACCAATCCTGTGTGAGCCAAATAAATTGTGTTTTCCTGATACAGCTTGTCCCTCTGGTTTATCTTTATATGTTTCGAAGTTCTATTCTCGAAGACAGAGACAACCATGAGTAGAGCGGCCCCTCCTCAAAGAGCCCTTTCTCCGACAGCTCAGCTGGAGATGAGGAGAGGGTCCTTGGAGGGTGCAGGGGGAAGGGGCCATCCCCACATCCACCACCTGAGACTCACCTTGCAGATGGGGAAGGGCGGAAGAAAAACTACCCCCACCCCGAATAGGGGATGGGAATCGGAGGGCCACAACAGGGAGGGCAGGGAAAGATCTGCCCCAACTACAAATCCGCCCCAGCTACAAAGTGGAGTCTGGCCATCCCATGGAAGAGCATGAGGAAGCAAGAAAGCCTCACCCTCCAAGACCCAGGCACATAGGGCTCGCTCAAGACTGACCCTGGGATAGGACAATAGAGCCCTCCTGGCCCCCACTCAGCCTGGCTGGTACAGCTGCAGGAGCAACAGCAGTCACAGGAGGGGTGGGGGCAGGCACATGGAGAGGTCCCCTTCGTGTGCTAGGCATGCAGAGACAGCTGAAAACTTAGGGCGGAGCAAGAACACTGTGCCTCTAGCCCTTGACCTCAGCACATGGCACTGGAAGCCCACCACAAAGGAATCCATAGTCTTAGGTACCTTGAAGGTCATCACAAAAACAACAAAACCCAAACCAAGGTCAACATCTGAGCAGGTTGATCCAACCTTCCCCCCACCACACTGATGATCTGATAGAAGAAATTCACCAGAGGAAACACTATTTATGTCCATTTCAATTAATATATGGTATCTGATGTTCAGTCAAAAATTAGAAGACATACAAAAAAGCAAGGAAATCGGCCCACTGTCAGGGACCTAGCAATCAACAAAATTGGACTCAAAAATGACCCAGATATTGGTGTTATCAGACAGAAACATTAAAATAACTATGATGAGCGAAATAAGTCAGAGAAAGACAAATACTGTATGATCTCACTTATATGTGGACTCTAAAAGACAAAACAAAGGAAACAAACCAAAATAAAACAAGGTCATAAATACAGAGAACAAGACTAGTGGTTTCCAGAGGCAAGGGTTGGGAGAGTGAAATGGGTGAGGGGTATCAAAAGATACAAATTTGCACTCACAAAATAAGTAAGTCCTCGGGATATAATGTACAGTCTGGTGACTGTAAAAGACAATACATTATTTTATTTAAAGAAATAAAGGAGAGAAATGTAAATAGGAGAACAGAGTGTCTATTAAAATAGAAGAAAGAAATGGACTTGAGGGAAACAAAGATAACTTCTACCATTAAAAAAAAAAGTCAGTCAATTATCTTATGGTCTCACTTACGTGTGGAGTATAAAGAAAATCATGGAGGGCATTGTGAGAAGGAAGGGAAGGGTGAATGGGGGGAAATTGGAGGGGGTGATGAACCCGGAGAGACTGTGGACTCTGAGCAACAAACTGAGGGTTTCGGAGGGAAAGGGGTGGGGGGTTGGGTGAACCTGGTGGTGGGTATTGAGGAGGGGACGTATTGCATGGACCACTGGGTGTGGTGCATGAACAATCAATCTTGTAACACTGAAAAATTAAAATAAACATATTTGGGGAGAAAAAAAAGTCAAGTAATGGAATTTAGAAACAGTGGATAACTTAAATAGAATATTAGACATAGCTGAAGAGAGAATTAGAAAAATCAGAAGGCAGGTCCAAAGAAAGTATCCAGAATACAGCAGAAAGAGTCAAAGAAGTAACAAATATGTAAGTGATGTAAATATTTATGGAGGACATATGGTAAATATATAGGTAAAAGCATGAGAATGACAAATATTAAATTCAGGGTGATAGTTACCTGTGCGATGGAGCGAAACATTGAATCATGTGGGGCAAAGATGGCTTTAATTAATTAATTAATTAATTAATTAACTGTGATTACTATATAACCTGGGTTCTTAGACCCAATTTTCATGCCATACCTTCAATAAACAGTGCTCGGGGATACCACTTGATGTCCTAAAATTCAACTCAGTTCTGACACTATCTACTTGGAGACACCATCAGATCCCACAGGTTAATGTCTCAGTCCTAGAAGACTGACCCCACACCACTTCAGATGCCAACTGCAAGCTTAGCTTGTCAGCTGTGTTTCTGGCCAACCAGCTCTAGACCAGAGATCCTAAGTTCAACTGATTTGTTAGAGTGGTTCACAGAACTCAGAGAAACTTTCACTCACTAGGTTATCAGTTTATCATAAAAGGCTACAGCTCAGAACCTGCCCAGTGGAAGAGATGTAAAAGGCAAGGCATGCGTGAGGATAGAGTGTAGAACTTGCATAACTCTCCAGGCTCATAAAATCACAATATATAAAAGGATAGAGTACAAAACGCAGACTACATATATGAATGGATGGGGAGTTTCAGCAGAGAGATGGAAACGATAAGAAAGAGCCAAACAGATAATATAAAATTCAAAATACAGTGTCAGAGATTAATTCCTACCATGAGCTCATGAGTATACTTCCCACAGCCAAGTGTACAATCATTAAATTTGAATATAAGTAAATAGAAATTTCCCATATTAAAACAAAGAGGGGCACCTGGCTGGCTCAGTCAATGGAGCATGCAACTCCTGATCTCGGGGTTGTAAGTTCTAGCCCCATGTTGGGTGTAGAGATTACTTAAAAAAATAAAATGAAATCTTTAAACACACACAAAGAGAAAGTGGGAGGAAAAACAAAAACAAAAAACATCAAAGAGCTCTAAGAAAATATCAAGGCATCACTAATGCACGTAATTAAAGTCCCAGAAAAGCAGGAGACAGAGAGAAGAAGGCAGAAGGCAAAAGAAATATTTGAAGAGATAAGAGCTGAGAAACTTTCTAAAAATAATGAAATACATAAAATCATAGATCCAAAAAGCTCATGGTACCTCAGGTAGGATAAATATACTCCCAACCCCTATAAAATATAATGACCCGGACACATCATTAAAGTCTGACTGTTAAACTAAAAGAGAAAAGGAAATCTTGAAGGCATCCTCATGAAAAAGACATTCTCCATACAGAACAAAGATAAGAAATTCTTCAGAGTCTAATTAGAAAGCATATAATTCAAAAGACAACAGAATGACATCTTTAAAATACTAAAAGAAAAGTAGCAACCCTATCAATGTTTTAAGAAAGCATCTTTAAAAATCAAGGTGAAATAAACACTTTTCAGATAAAAATTGAGAAAGATTAACCACAGACATGCACCACCAGAAATATTAAGAAAATTTCTTCAGGCCAGTGATTGGAAGAGCAGAGAGAAACCTGATGTACACAAGGGGAAAATGGCTTTAGAAATGATTCTAGAGAGAAGCTTTGTAAAAAGCTTTACAAGATAATCGACTGTCTAAAGCAGGCACCATCACGATGCACATGTGAGTTCTTCACATGTGTGGGAGTAAAGGAGACAGCCCCCCTCAGAAGATATGATGCGGAAGTACACTGCTATAGAGTCCCGACACTACAGGCAAAGGGCGTAATAGCATTCGGAGGTAGATCTTCTTCTATTAAAGGTGTCAATTATAAACTTCACTTCGAAGGATGTGTAACTAAAGGGACAAAAGTAGAGCTGAAGTGGGATAATTAAAAATACTAAACCTAAAAAGAAGAAAGAGAGAAAAAAGAACAGATCGCACAAATAGAACACAACCAGCAAATGGCTTTTTACATTTAAGTATATCAACAACCTCCATTAAATGCCAAAGTTCTAAACATCAAAATCAAAGGACAGATTTTTAAGTTGGGTAAAAAAGCAAGCCCCAACTATCTGCTATCTACCAGAAATCCCATGTTAAAAAGAAAAACATAGACAGGTTAGGAGTAAATGAATGGAAAAAATATACCATAAAAACTCTAATCAAATAAAGTTGGAATGGCTATGTTAATATTTTTAAAATGTATATTTCAGAGTAAGACATAGTACCAAGGATAAAAAGGGATATTACATAAAAATAAAGGGGTCGATTCACCAAGAAAACCTCAGAATCCTAAATGTGTAAGCACCTAACAACAGAGTTTCAAGAACCCCTGAAACACCTGAAACAACACCTGAAACAAAAAACTGAAAGAACTGCGGGGAGCAACGGAGAAATCCACATGTGTTGTTATCATGGGACTTTAGCTTCTCAGCAGTCAAGTGAGCATGTAGACGGAAAATCACTGAGGATATAAAGGGCAGGGGCGCCTGGGTGACTCAGTCGTTAAGCATCTGCTTTCAGCTCAGGTGATGATCCCAGGGTCCTGGGATCAAGCCCCGCATCCGACTTCCTGCTCAGTGGGAAGCCCACTTTTCCCTCTCCCTCTCCCTCTCCCCTGGCTTGTGTTCCCTCCCTCGCCGTCACTCTCTGTCAAATAAATAAATAAAATCTAAAAAAAAAAGAAAAAGAAAAAGGATAATAAAGGGCCCGACAATACTGCAACCAACTTGACCTAGTGAATATTTATCAAACACCCCACTCGGCCATAGCAGAACACACATTCTTTTCAAGTGCATATGGAATATATGTGAAAAAGACCATGCTCGCCATCATAAAATAAACTTCAACAAATTCGGATGAATGGAAATAATACAATCTATTCTCTGACTAGAGTGAAATTAAATTAGACATTAGTAACAAAAGCAGAGCTGGAAACCCCCCACCTATTTGGAAATTACCCCACCCACTTCTAAATAATCCATGGTTCAACAAAAGAAGTCCCAAGAGAAATTAGAAAATATTTTGAACAAAGAGGATAGTATGTCAAAATAGGCGGGACACAGTTGAAGTAGCATTTACAGGGACGATTAAATTATTAAATGCTTATATTCACAAGGAAGAAAATTCTGAAATCAAGTTTTCACCTTAAACTAGAAAAGAAGAGCAAATTAACCCCAAAATGAGTGAATGAAAAGAAATAACTGAAAGTACAAGCAAAAACCAATGAAATAGAAAATAGAAAAACAATATAAAAAACACACTGAAACCAAAAGCTGCTTCTTTGGGAAGAATAACAAAACTGACAGACTCTAGGAGTGCCTGGGTGGTTCAGGCAGTTGAGTGTCAGACTTGTGATTTCAGCTCAGGTCATGATCTCATGGGTCATGGGATCGGGCCACATGTTGGGCTCTGGCCTTGGCCTGGAGTTTGCTTGAGATTCTCTGTCTCTCCCTCTGCCCCTCCCCCCACTCACATGCTCTCTCTCTCTCTCTCTCTCTCTCTCTCAAATAAATAAATAATATTTTTTTTAATTATAAACTTGGGGCACCTGGGTGGCTCAGTCAGTTGGCATCTGCCTTTGGCTCAGGTCATGATCTCAGGGTCTTGAGATTGAACCCTGCATAGGGCTTCCTGCTTACCAGGGAGTCTGCTTCTCCTTCTCCCTCTGCCTACCACTCCCCCGGTTTGTGCTCTCTCTCTCTCTCTCTGTCAAATAAATAAATAAAATCTTTTTAAAAAACTGATAAACTCCAATCAGGAAAGTAAAAAAGAAAGAAAAGACAAAAAAAAAAATACCAATATTAGAAATGAAAGAATTGTTACAGATCTTACAGTCACTAAAAAGATTAGAAGGGAATGATGCTAACAACTTTGAACTAATAAATTTGATGGCTCAGATGAAATGGTCAAATTCCCTAAAAGAATTAACTACAAAAGCTCATTCAAGAAGAAATAGAGAACCCAAATAGTTCTATAGCTATCAAAGGAATTGAATTTGCAGTTTGAAAACTTGTAACAAAGAAAATTCCAAGACCAAATTCTTCATTGCAAATTTCACCAAACATTTAAGAAAGAAATACTGTCAATTCCATCAACTCCTCCAGAAAATAGAAGGACAGTACTCTTTCCAAATCATTTTATAAGGCCAGCATAATCTTGATATCAGAATTAGAAAAAAACATTACAAGAGAACTATAAACCAATATCTCTCATGAACCAAGATGCAAAAATATCCTTAACATCCTCAATATCAACAATCCTCAAATAGCAAAATATTAACAACTCAAATCTGGAAATATAAGAGAGATAAAAAGGTTATGGTCATATGATATTTATCGCAGAAATACAAGGTCGGTTCAGTGTTCAAAATCAGTTTGTGTAACTGATTATGTCAACAGACATATCATCTCAATAGATTCAGAAAAGTATATAGCAAAATTTAATATACACTCAAGATAAAACTCTCAGGGATCTAAGAATTAAGAGGAATTTCTTCTAAAGGGCAACTACAAAAAATCTACACTAATATCAAACTTAATGATGAAAGACTGCATGCTTTCTCTTTAAAATCAGTAAAAAGTGAGGATTTCTAATTTCACTTATTCTATTCATTCTCATACTGGAGTTCCTAAACAGTGTAATAAGAGAATAAAAATAAGTAAAAAGCATTCAAACTGGAAAGGAAAAAATAATACAGTCTCTACTAACATATTGCATTATTATCTATCTAGAAAATCCCAAAATTCTATAATAAAGCTATTAAGACTAGTAAGTGGATTTAGAAAAGTCAAAGAATAAAGGTCAATATACAAAAGTCAATTTTATGTCTAAATACTAGCAATGGTAAATTGGAAACTGACATTTTAAAATAGTACTACTTACGACAGCATCAAAATATCAAAAAATCATAAGGATAAATCTTGGGAAGGAGGAATGTACAAAATCGATACGTTGAAAACTATAAAACATTGGTGAGAGAAATCAAAGACCACCTTAAAAAACATATGGTTCAGGTCATAATCCCAGGGTCCTGGGATCGAGCCCCACATCACATCAGGCTCCCTGCTTGGCAGGAAGCCTGCGTCTCCTTCTCCCTCTCCCACTCCCCCTGCTTGTGTTCCCTCTCTCGCTGTGTCTCTCTCTGTCAAATAAATAAATAAAATCTTTAAAAAATAAAAATAAAAATATGGATCCACGGTATGATGGGAATATATATATATTATAATATATAATATAATATATATAAAATAAATATATATGTCAATTTTCTTCAGACTGATTTATAGTTTCAACACAATCCCAATCAAAATCTCAACATGAATTTTCATAGATATTGAGAAGCTTATTCTAATATCTATATGGAAAGACAAAGAAATGAGAATCGCCTAAACAACTTGTTTAAAGAAGGAGGAACGAAGCTGGAAAACAAACAGCTGATTTCGAGACTTACTCTAAAGCTGATCAAGGCAAGATGGTGTTAGTGGGACAGACCCTTAGCATGAAGCCCAGCAATTCCACTCCTAGACATTTACTCAAGAGAAATAAAAACACGGGTCTACAAAAGACACCTGCACATGAACGTTTTGGTGGTTCATTCCTAATATCCAGAAACTTGAGGCAAACCAAATGTCTACCATTGATCAATGGGTGTCCAATACTACTCAGCAAATAAGAGGAATAAACTACTGATGAATGCAAAGACATGAATGAGCCTCAAATGGATTATTCAAAGTGAAAGAAGCCAAACTTGAAAGGCTTCATGCTATTGATTCCATTTCTATGGCATTCTAGAAGAATTCCAGAATTCTAGAAGAAGCACACTGAAAGGGACCAGATCAATGGTTTCCAGAGGACTTCTGGGGTGGTTGTGAGGTCCTACACCATAATTGTGCTGTGGATATGATATATATAAACTGTGCGCATTTATAGAAGTTCTTTGCAAGTACACTTAAAAGGAAATTAGATATAATTTTAAATATATTTATAGTAAAATATGTAAATATTTATATTTTTATTTTATAAATATATTTATATTTATAAAATATAAATATAAATTTTTTATTTAATAAAATTTAATAAAATATTAAATTTTATATTTATAAATATATTTATATATAAATAAAAATATAGTAAAATATAAAATTTTACTATATGTAAATTGAACCGCAATACACCTGACTTTAGAAAGAGAGCATCGGTACTGAGAGGCGCCTGGGTGGCTCGGTCAGTTAAGCATCTGACTCCTGGTTTTGGCTCAGGTCATGGTCTCAGGGTAATGGGACTAAGCCCTGCATTGGGCTCCGGGCTCAGCAGGGGTCTGCTTGGGATTCTCTCTTTCCTCTACCCTCTGCCCCTTCCTCCATTCATTCTCTCTCTCTCTCTCTCAAATAAATAAATCTTAAAACAGAAAAAAAAAGAGAGAGAGCATCGATACTAAGATTTGGCAAGGATGCGGCCCAGGAACGTCTGGCTCCTGGTGGAAGCATAACTTGGTGGAATCATTCTGCACAATTTATCTAAAAAGGATTTGTGTTGGGCATTATCTAGTATGTTGAAAATGGGCATGTCCTAAAGCCCCACAACTCAGCTCTTAAGCACGCATCTAACACAAAGGTGTATGTACATCATCAGGAAAGGCACATGTACAGATGAGCCTAATGTCTGTGTGTGTCACAGCTGTGAGCAGGAATCAGCCCAGAGGTCTGTGGACTGCGGGGGGTACACCGTGGTACATCCTTACCATGGGACGTGGGCAGTAAAAACACCTGAAATGCATGTGTGCGTGTTGGTGTGGACCTTCGTCCCCACAGAGCACGGAGAGGAGGAGGCACGGAGGTCGACAAGCTGCACGATTCTGTCTCTGTAGGGCTTAGAAACAAGTCTGAGCTGCAGCAGTCAGGACACGGCCCCTTGGAGGAGCAGTGATCAGAGAAGCTCCAAGAGGCTGTGGATGGGGTGCTGACCATAGCTGTGTTTTCCTATTTGTCCTCACTTTGTCATCATCAAAGCGCACACACTTTCCTACATGCATATTTCAATTGAAATTGTGTGCTTTTTTTAATGCTCAGAGATCACTTTTAACCTAGAATTATATACCCAGCCCAAGTATCGACATCATGTAAGGATGATTCATCGCTCCACTGGGCGTATGAAACAACGACCACAGCAGACGGGGGTCAGAAAGCCTATGCCCAGGGCCCAGCCAAGAAGTGGGGTGGTCAGGGGAGGAAGGCCTGGGGTCCAGGGACGGTGACCCTCCCAGGAGGCCCCAGGCCACGTTGGAGCTGGACAGAGGGCTCCAGGGTTGCCAGCACGTGTATGGACGACACCCAGAAGCCGTCATCGCCGGGGGGGGGGTCACAGGATGGCTGACAGGTCACCTCCAACCTGCCGAACACCGCTGAAGGGGGCACCCCGGGAACCACCAGCAAATCCCGCAGCAGAAAGAACCCAAGCCCCACGAGGCCGAGACCGCGTGCGCTCGGCCGGGGTTCCCCAGTGCGACCGGCTTCACCGAACGCCCGGCACAGGAAGTGAAATCAGCAAGAGCCGCACAAACAGCGCGCGCGTTGCCAGGATGCGAGCAAACCCGGGAGGAGCCCGGCAGCCCCGCCCCAGCCTCGCCCCAGCCTCGCCCCAGACCCCCGCCCCAGACCCCCGCCCCAGACCCTGCCCCCGCCCCGCCCCAACCCCGCACCCTCATGTGCTGCATCCAAGGCTCCACCGCCCCCCCTGGCTGTCCCCCTGGCTGCTGCCCTCTCCCTGGCCAGGGGGCCCTCTGCTGTGTCCCCTGCGTGGTTCTGCTGTGTGGGCCGGAGGTCAGCACCGCCCACGCCTGCCAGCCGGCCTGTAGTTGCGTGGCCCCCTGCTGCCCCGCCGCCTGCTGCCAGGCCTGCTCTTGCAGCCCGAACTGCTGCGTGCCCATGTGCTGCCCGCCCGCTGTGTGTGAGATCCCCTCGTTCGCCAGCCTCGTCTGCGTGCCTCTCGTCCCCTGCTGCCTCCTCCCCTGCTGCTGAAGCCGAGGCTGCAAGCCGGCGCCTCCGGGTCACAGGCAGCGTGGCCGCGCTGAGCACCTTCGCGCTGCAGCCCTGCCCTCCCCGGACACAAGCCTCCTCCCCTGCTGCTGAAGCCCGGGCTGCAAGCCGGCGCCTCTCTGGTCACAGGCAGCGGGGCCGCGCGCACAGCTTGGCGCTGCAGCCCTGCCGACCCCGGACACAAGCTTCCAGGCCCCACACTGGTGTCTGGCTGATCACCAGGACATCTGCACGGCTGCCACAGGTGACCAGCCCAGGGATGCTTAGTAAACCCATCCACCAGACATTCCCTCCTCGGAAATTGTCCTTGGCCCACCCCAACCCTGGGCTGGGAGGGGTGCCGCCCTGCTGCCCTCATTCCGGAGACTGGGATGGGTGGCCACGTGTGTGAGAGAGCACTGCGGGGTCAGGGCCACCGCGGGTGTCCAGCACCAAGGGGGCACGGGGGTGTTGGGCCCCCACCAGGCTGGTCCCCTTGGCTCCCTGGGTCAGTGCTTTTTGCCACCGACCTGCCCTGGGCTGAGAGCTGTGGGGCCCTCCCGTCTGAGCTAGGGGTCCCTTCGCCAGGTTCCGGAGCAACACACCAGAGGCCCTCACCAGCTCGGGGCTGTCATGCTCCTGGCCGCGGCTCCCTTGGGGACAGAGAGAAGGGACACCAGACCCTTCTCTGACCCCTGACGCCACTTTCGCTCTTCCCCATGCTTTCGCCGTGGGGCCAAAGGTGGACGCTGGTGAGCCAGCGCGGGCAGGGTGGGGAGGGCCATGCAGGTCCCCCGAAGGTGCTGCTGTGGCCGGAACACAGGAAGGCGTGGAGGGAAGCATGTGCGTGCACCTGCTGTGCTCGCACCACGCTCCCTGCCCTCAGCCTTCCTGGTCTGGCCAGCCTGCCACCCCCTTTCCCCCACACAAAGGGCAGCTTAGCACCCCGGTCTCCAGAGGCTTGGCTGCGGCTAAGCGCCGTGCTACGTAGCCTGGTGGAGCCGGGTTAGAGTCACAGCTCTGCCATCTACAAACCGGGCCATCTGGGGCAGCCTCTCTGTAACCTCAATGTCCCCATCTGTAAAATGGGTACCGTGCCCGACGCAGGAGGCTGGCGTGAGTGCTCAGTGAGATGCTCTTCACAATGAACTTAACGCCATTCCCGGCGCACGCTTTCCAGAAGCACACACCTGCAGTCCAGGCTTTTCAGAGTCAACACAACCGGGACGCTCGAGCGTGAGCTCACAGTCCCCGACACAAAACACATGAATGCACACGTCCACACACGCAGCCGTAGAAACACAGACCCTGAGCACCCCAGGCTGTACGATTCTTAGTACAAATGGGAAATAAGTGTGTCTGAAACATGGGATGAAATAAGAAACATGAAAAAGGAGTAAGACGCTATTTTAAAAAAAAAAAGTATATGTATTTGGGAGAACGAAATATAACTTCTAAAGCTAAAACATGTAAAATCACTGCTATAAAAGCCCACTTCACGGGCGAGATGGCAGAGTAGATGGGATGCCGAGGGTTGGCACAAACCAGAAGCCAGCCTGCAGAGACCCTGCAAGAACCAAATGTGGCCAAGAGACTTGGAAGATGGGAGGGGAAGGTCCGATCTTCAGTTCTTCCCGAGGGAGAGACCAGAGAGAACTGGGATGAGGCAGCAGCAGGGGGAGGGGTGTTTCCACTGATGGTGAAGCCCAGTGTCAGAGTCACAAAGCGCAGCACAGGTGAGTGAAAGAGACCCGTGCCTCCACCCAGGTGATGAGCACTGGGAGCTCTCAGGAGAGAACACGCTGGAAGCAGCCAGAGAAAAGCCTGGCTTGCCCATGGGGGGTGGCTGGGGTGGGCCCCAGAACCACACGCAAGGAGGCAGCGAGGCAGACAGAAAGGTCAACGTGCCACAGTGTGTCCGTGCTCAACCTCCAGCTGCACTCCCCAGTGAGCTCACTCACGGACAACGCTCACTCCGCACGGGAGCACCTGCAGGACACACCCAGGAAGAAGGACGATACCCCAGGGGACCATCTGGGACGCAGGGACAGTGACTTAAGAAGCCGGTAGACATGTGGACAAACAAATGGTAACCGAGTAGAACAGCAGCAATGTGGACTAATTCATGTGGTTAAAAAAATAATGAAGGTAAAACTAGAGCCCTGGACAGGCAACACCTGTAAGTTGCAGGGAATCCGCTTTTATTTTCAAGGTGAGAAGGGACGTGACCAACACCAGATCACCGAAATCCTCGAGACCACCGATAAAGGACTAGAAGCCTGAGAACTTCACAACCAGAGAAGGTAGAAAACAAAATGAGATTTGTAAAATGTCAATGCAACGCGGGTAGAAAAAGACTTTTAAAAACAGCATGGAAAGATAGGACGAAGAGAATTCCAAATAAGATGACAGAAATAAGTTCAAATATACTCATGACCATAATAAATATAATTAGATTAAACTCCCCAGCTAAAAAGCAGGGATTGAATTTTTTTTAAATAAAATTCAGCTCTGTGCTATTGTGGTCTGAGTCAGGGTCTCAAGCCACAGCCCTCACTCAGGGCACCCATCTTCTGCCCAGGTGTTAGTGTGGCTTCAATGGATATGGCCACGCTCCTTTGCTTGCACACTGTCTGTGGCTTCATGGCTGTGGTAGAGACCAGGAGCCCACAAGCTGGAGGGATCTGCTGCCTAGTCCTTTACCTAAAAAGGGTATCAACCCCTGGTCTAAAACAGAACAGAAAGATTGAAAGTAAAAATGTGCACCTAGCAAGCATTAACCAAAAACATCTAGTGAAACTATTTTAATAGATGAAATATACCTTAAGGTAGAAGGTGCTGCTATTAATGAAGTGGTGTCTCATTGGTGATAACAAAATTTAACTCCGTGGGAAGATATAATGATCCTCAACTTCTACATACCACAAAGGACAGCCTCAAATCACAAAATCTGGTGTATTCCAAAGAGAAGCCACAGTCTTTCCATTGTAGGGAGAAACTGTGACACACATTGCTTGAATATGACAGGACAAGCAGAAAAATGAAGTTAACGATCAATTTACTCAAAATTTGAAAAGTTGCAAGCACTTTTCTTTATTTTTTATTTTTATTTTATTTTTTTAGTTTTAGATGAATTGCGATGAAGTGAGACACTAGCAATTAGTGTTGTGTCTTGAAAACCTTCAAATATATGACACGCCATCATGTATTTCATTTAGGGGGCATATAGATATAGATGTATAGATATAGATATATCATCATGGCCTGAAACACTGAGCTCATGGTACATGTGCATAGACTCTCTCACATCTGTCAATGAAGAATTGCAATGAGATCAAAACAAACTGGTTTCTATCACAACAAATAATGCTCAGCATAACAGGCTGTTTTCAACAATATCCTGTTGAAAACAGGATAAAGAATACTTCATCCAGCTAAGGATGACATCCTTGTAAAACAAGGGACTTAGATTTCCCTTTTTTCTTTGTTTCACTCTATGACATATGGGAAGCATTTGTGCTTAGCTTTCTGAAGTTTTGCTATGGAAAGAATCATGGAAGTGCACTTTAAGTCATTCTGTATAGAAATAGCAAAAGCACAGGCAGAAATTAATGAACTAGGAAAGAGTTACACCATGCAGATCAACAGAGCCAAAGATGACTCTATGAAAAACAAATATTTGACAAGACTGGCTGGTGGAATAAATGAGAAGGCACAAATAAAGACTATCAGGAAATCAAGAATAAAAATGTGGCGGGAGATTTTAAAATCAGCAATGGCTATTACGAACAACATAACCCCAATAAATTCTCTAACAACATATAACTTTCCAAAATGAACCACTTAGAACTTGAACAGACTGCAACTGAAGAAACCAAATTTCTTCAATTTGCAGAAATTGAACCAGGAGTTAGAATCTCCACAAAGAGAAGGTCAGACCCAGAGAGTCTATATGTGTCTGCCAGCAACATTCGAGGAGCAAACATCTCCAAGCTTGTACAAACTCTCACAGAAAATACAAAAATGAAACCATTCCCTCTCTTTTATTTATGATCTAGATGGACCTGAACACCAGAAACAGATTGTAGGTTAGCAAGAAATCCCACCCCTACGAGTTCAGAAACAGGGGAAAGTCCTCCAACATGCTGGAGGTTGGGGTGGCAGCCACCCCAGGAGGATGGGGGCGGGTGGTGGGGGAGGAACCAGAAGGTCTGGACATGGGGTATGCCCACTCCCTGGACCTGGTGCTGGTTACAGGGAATATTCACTTTGTGAGTGTTCACCAAGCTGTGCCTTATGTTTTGTGTGCTTTCCTGTAGGCATGTCTTCCTATTAAAAAGATAGAAAATAAAACTCCCAAGATGTATCTCACAGCTGCCAGACTGCCAACATGTGAATCACGTGACTGTAGTGGCCATGGTATAAGAAGTGGGATATATCCCGGGACAGAGCTGGGCAGAATGACAAGACAGAAAAACTCACCTCAAAAAAGAGTACAAGAGGCCATACTGACTGCCAGGGACCTAATCAATACAGACATTAATATGTCAGAACTAGAGTTCAAAATAATGATTTTAAAGGTACTAGCTGGGCTTGAAAAATCATAGAAGACACTAGAGAATCCCTTACTGGAGAAATAAAAGAACTAAAATCTAATCAGTCGGGCCCCTGGGTGGCGCAGTCGGTTGAGCGACTGCCTTCGGCTCAGGTCATGATCCGGGAGTCCCGGGATCGAGTCCCACATCGGGCTCCCAGCTCCATGGGGAGTCCGCTTTCTCACTCTGACCTGCTCTCTCTCACTCTCTCTCTTTCCTAATAAATAAATAAAATCTTAAAAAAATAAATAAATAAAAATAAAAATAAAATAAAATCTAATCAGTCAAAATAAAAAAGGCTATTACTGAGATGCAATAAAAAATGGAGGCTCCACTGGGATAAATGAGGCAGAAGAGAGTCAGTGATCTAGAAGACAAAATGATGGAGAATAAGGAAGCTGAGAAAAAGAGATATAAACAACCACTGGATCACGAGGGAAGGATTCAAAAGATCAATGATTCCATAAAGTGAAAAAAGATTGGAATGATTGGGGTCCCAGAGGAACAGGAATGAGAGAGTCGGGCAGAAGGATTATTTGAACAAATTAGAGCTGAGAACTTCCCTAGTCTGGGGAAGGAAACATACATTCAAGTACAGAAGGCACAGAGAACCCCCCTCAAAAATCAGTAAAAATAGGTCAACACCTCCACATATAATAGTGAAGCTTGCAAATTTGGAGAAAAAGAGAAAATCCTGAAAGCATCTCAGGACTAGAGGTCCTTAACCCACATGGCTAGAAACATAAGGTTGGCAGCAGACCAGTCCATGAGACCTGGTGGGACAGAAGGGACTGGAATGATATATTCAGGGTGCTAAATGAGAAAAATATGCAGCCAAGAATACTTTATTCAGCTAGGATGACATTCAGAGTAGAAGGCGAGATAGGGAGCTTCCAGGACAAACAGAAATTAAAAGAATTTGTGATCACTATACCAGCCCTACAAGACATATTAAAAGAGATCCTTCAAGAGAAGAGAGAGCTCAAAAGTTACATAGACCAGAAAGGAACAGAGACAATATACAGAAACAGTGACTGTACAGGTAATACAATGGCACTCAGTTCATATTTTTCAATAGTTACTCTGAATGTAAATGGGCTAAATACCCCAATCAAAAGACACAGAGTATCAGATTGGATAAAAAAAGCAAGACCCCCTCGATATGCTATCTGCAAAGATGCCTCTAGATTGAATGTGAGGGGGTGGAAAATAATTTATCATGCTAATGGCCATCAAAAGAAAGCTGGGATAGCAATCCTTACATCAGACAAATTAGATTTTAAACCAAAGACTGTAATAAGAGATGAGGAAGGACATTATATCATAATTAAAGGGTCTATCCAAAAAGAAGATCTAACAATTGTAAACATTTATGCCCTGACATGGGAGCAGCCAATTATATAAACCAATTAATAATAAAATTTAAAAAACACATAATAGTACAATAACAGTAGGGAACCTTAACACCCCACTCACTGCAATGGACAGATCATCTGAGAAGAGCAACAAGAAAACAAGGGCTTTAAATGACACACTGAACCAGATGGACATCACAGCTATACTCAGAGCATTCCATCCGAAAGCAGCAGAATACACATTCTTCTCAAGTGCACATGGAACATTTTCCAGAATAGATCATATACTGGGTCACAAATCAGGTCTCAACCAGTACCAAAAGATTGAGATCATTCCCTGCATAATTCCAGAGCACAATGCTTTGAAACTGGAATTCAGTCATGAGAGGAAATTTGTGAAGAACTCAAATACATGGACGTTAAAGAGCATCCTACCAAAGAATGAATGGGTCAACCAGGAAATTAAAGACAAATTTAAAAAATTCATGGAAACAAATGAAAATGAAAACACAACTATTCAAAACCTTTGGGGCACAGCAATGGTGGTTCTGAGAGGAAAGCATATAGCAATACAAACCTTTCTCAAACAAGAAAGATCTCAAATACACAACCTAACCCTACACCTAAAGGAGCTGGAGAAAGAACAGCAAATAAAGCAAAAACTCAGCAGGAGAAGAGAAATAAGATCAGAGCATAAATCAATGAAATAGAAACCAAAAAAACAGTAGAAAAGATCAACAAAACTAAGAACTGTTTCTTTGAAAGAATAAGATTGATAAACCCCTGGCCAGACTTATCAAAGAGAAAAAAGAAAGGACCCAAATAAATAAAATCATGAATGAAAGAGGAGAGATCACAACCAACACCAAAGAAATACAATTATAAGAACATATTATGAGCAACTATATCCCAACAAATTAGTCAATCTGGAAGAAATGGATGCATTGCTAGAAATTTATAAACCACCGAAACTGAAACAGTAAGAAATAGAAAACATGAACAAACCCATAACCAGCAAGGAAATTGAAACCGTAATCAAAAATCTCCCAAGAAACAAGAGCCCCAGGACAGGATGTTTTCCCAGGGGAATTATACCAAACATTGAAAGAAAAATTAATACCTATTCTTCTAAAGCTGTTTCAAAAAATAGAAATGGAAGGAAAACTTCCAAACTTTTCTATGAGGCCAGCATTACCTTGATCCCAAAACCAAACAAAGACTCCACCAAGAAGGAGAATTACAGAACAATATCCCTGATGAACATGGATGCAAAAATTCCTACCAAGATACTAGCCAAGAGGATCCAACAGTATTTTAAAAGGACTATTCAGCATGACTAAGTGGTATTTATTCCTGGGCTGCCAGGGTGGTTCAACATCCACAAGTGAATCAATATGATATACACCACATCGATAAAAGAAAGGATAAGAACCATCATATCCTCTCAATATATGCAGAGAAAGCATTTGACAAAGTACAGCATCCTTTCTTGATCAAAACTCTTCACAGTGTAGGCATAGAGGGTACATACCTCAATATCATCAAAGCCATCTGTGAAAAACCCACAGCAAATATCAATCTCAATGGGAAGAAACTGAAAGCTTTGCTCCTAAGGTCAGGAACACAGCAGGGCTGTCCACTATCCCCACTGCTATTCAACATAGAATGAGAAGTCCTAGCCTCAGCAATCAGATAACAAAAAGAAATAAAGGCATCTGAATTGGCAAAGAAGTCAAACTCTCACTCTTTGCAGATGACATGATATTCTATGTAGAAAACCCAAAGACTTCACCCCAAAATTGCTAAGAGTCATACAGGAATTCATCAAAGTGGCAAGATATAAAATCAATGGACAGAAATCAGTTGCATTTTTATACACTGAGAAATCGGAGAGGGAGACAAATCATAAGACAAATCTTAACCACAGAAGACAAACTGAGCGTTGCTGGAGGGGAGTGGTTGGGGGGTGGGGTAACTGGGTGATGGGCACTAAGGAGGGCACGGGATGTGATGAGCACTGGATGTTATATGCAACTGAAGAATCATTGACCTCTACCTCTGAAACTAATAATACACTATATGTTAATTGCATTTAAATAAAAACTTTTTTAAAAGACAGGGATAGCCAGTGCCACGGCAGATGATGTGTGAGGTGGGGACAGCCACTCTGCCCAGTGGTTTGCACGCTCCAGTGTAGGTTTGCACACTCCAGTGTAAGTGAAGGCTGTGCGTGAGCAGGAGCACTCCCGGAGAGAGAAACACTGGACATGTGCTCCAGAAAAGTCAGAAGAATGAAAATTGGCAGCATCTGAGGCAGTCGCTAAAAATTAAGTACAACCTAGGGGTGCTTGGGTGGTTCAGTGGTTTAAGCCTCTGCCTTCAGCTCAGGTCATGATCTCAGGGTCCTGGGATCGAGCCCCCCATCGGGCTCTCTGCTCAGCAGGGAGCCTGCTTCCCTCTCTCTCTCTCTGCCTGCCTCTCTGCCCACTTGTGATCTCTCTGTCAAATAAATAAATAAAATCTTAAAAAAAAAAAAATTAAGTACAACCTAATGTCCATGAAGGAGAATCAATAGATCGTAGTATGTTCGTACAGAGGAATACTAGACACCCATGAATAGAAATGGCAAGGGCTACAGGTATCATCAGGGATGGATTGCTCCAACACAACATTGAGGGGAGAAAAGCATATTACAAAAAGACACACAGTTTATGAAGCCATTTAAATGTTAATAAAAACAACCAAACACGTCAGAGTACACTGCAATGTTTCAGAGCACGGTTGAAGACGCGCACCAGGGCGATCAAGTCCAATCTCAAGTGGGGTTCCTGCAGGGGGCACTAGGGATGGCTTTTCTAACCCAGTAAAACTCTTTTCCCTTCTCCAGACTGCCAGCAGCCTTTTTCTTGACACACGCCTCTCCCGCAGCAACCTAGCTGAAGGTTCCCCATGCTGACGTCCTGTGTCTCACCCACACTGTGAGCTTCCTGGGAATTTCCACTGGCCAGTTTCCCAGGGGAGCCTGACAAGTCAGCAGAGGCTGTGTATAAGTGCCCAGGTGTGCACCTGTGTGCCCGTGTGTGTGCATGTGTGCGTGCTCGTGTGTGCATGCTCATGTGTGTGCATGTATGTGTGCATATGTACATGCTTGCGTGTGTGCTCATGTGTGCATGCTCGTGTGTGCCCATGTGTATGTGCTTACGGGTGTGCCCATGTGTGCTCATGTATGCATGTGTGCATGCTCGTGTGTGTGCATGTATGTGCGCATGTGTACATGCTTGCGGGTGTGCGTGTGTGTGCCCATGTGTGCATTGTGTGCTCATGTGTGCATGCTCGTGCGTGCCCATGTGTTTATCCAAGTGTGTGCATGTGTGTGCGCTCATGTGTATGCATGTGTGCATGCTCATGTGTGCATGTATGTGCACATGTGTACATGCTTGCGGGTGTGCGTGTGTGTTCCCATGTGTGCATGTGTGCACTCGTGTGCATGTGTGGGTGCGTGTGTCTGTCCATGTATTTATCCAAGTGTGTGCATGTGGGCATGCTCGTGTGTGTGCATGTATGTGTGCTTATGTGTGTACATGTGCGCTTGCCCAGGTGTATATCTCTGTGTGTGCTCATGTGTGTGCATGCTCCTGTGTGTGTATGCCCCTGTGTGTGTGTGCATGCCGTGCTGTCTATGGCACAGGACCAGGCAGAGGTGAGTGAGGCAGAGGACGGGGGCAGACAGAAGGCGTCCAGATGAGCGGTTCTGGGGAGGGATGCTGAGGGGCCTCTCCCGGCTGTCTCCTGGTTCACGGTTCTCCGGTGCCTGAGACAGGCAACACTGGGGCGGGTTTGAGTCAAATCGGCGGTGCTGTCCACACCACACCAGCTTGGGAGATCGAGACAGAACCGATGGGAAGCAGAGGACCAGGCTCCTCCCCTGCGGTGGGCGGGGCTGCAGAGCCTGTGACAGGCGTCACGGGCCAACCAGTGCTGCCAACACATCAAAGGCAGACACCTGGGTGGTAGGAACGTCCAGGGAGGTGGCCCTCCTGCTCCGTGTTGCTGTCCCCTGCCCGGCCCCCGCCCAGCCTCGAGCCCCCGGACACCACACCTGCCCGTCCCCTGATGCCCAGTGGCCCGCAGCCAGGCCCCCTCCTGCTACACACCCATGAGGTGCCAGGCCGGGGGGGTCTCAAGTGCACTCACTCTCTGACCCAGAAAATTCATCCCAAAACAAGCCCCCCAGAAACAAGGCATGGAGCTATGGTGTCTGCAAAGACCGGGGGACCGCGAAGCCGAATTTTCCGAATCGCCGCTGCAGCAAGGGGCTTCCGGCTGGTGCCTGTTCCCGGGGCAGAGGGAGGGGAGGCTGGTCCCCGAGGCCACACAGCCTGGCCCTGTGCACCCACCTGAGGCGCTGCCCGCCACACAGAAGGTGACTGCTTTGCGGGGGGCGGGAGGTCGGCTGGCCTGGATGGAAGGGCCCAGGTGGCAGAGGAGGGGCAAGGACAGCCCACGGCCAGGCCCTGCCGCCCCCGTCCCCTCGGCACACACACCTGTTCAGGAGCAGGATCAGGCTAAAGCGGCCCCCAGCGACAGCAGCAGGGAAGGGTCAGGAGGATGCACGCCACAGGACGCGGGAGGAATCCCAGCAAGCGCGCACGGGGAGGAAACGAGTCCGAGGCTGGTGCGTGCAGAACGCCGCCTCCTACCACGGCTCAGAGCCCGCAGGAGAAAACGCACTTCTCCGTCTCAACAGAGAGCCCACAAATGTGACGGTCGCTACCCCGAGAAGCCGGGGCTGGAGGATTGATGCTGTCCCGGCTTCCACGTTAGGTAGCACGTTCGTGGGGTTATTATAATAACTGATAACTGATCCTCCATCGGTTTAAAATGGGCCACAGGTGGACGGGCGACAGAAGTGAGTCATGAGCGGGGGGCCAGCACTGACCGGGTGCCGCAGATCTGACGAATAAAAAGGGCTAAGAGCTGGACTCCTCTTAGGGAGCCGGGACCCAGGACATCTACTGACGCGACGGGGAAAGCCCGTCCTCCCGCCCTGAGGCAGGGACCGACAGCCAAGGGGAAGCAGGAGCAGCCGTGGGGAGAGGCCAAGCTGCAGCCCCCAGCCACGTGCACCGCCACGCCCTCCACAGGGGCCCCCACTTCCCGTGAGCCGCTGTGAGAAGGGGCTCAGCCTTCCCCCCTTTGCAGCATCGACCAGCAGCGCAGAAGCTGCATCAGGAAGGCACGGTTTACTATCTCCCACAGAGCTGGCTCCCCGCTGGAGACAGAGGACCCCGGAAACCAGGGCCTCCCGAGGCGACACACAGGGGTCTGTGTGGGTCTGAAAACATGGTGTCCCGACCCCCGTGCGCATGACGATGGTCCCCGGACGGCCTCCCCCGCGTCGGGAAGGCTCCGGGGCAGGTGCCGGGAGGACGGGTGAGTCCGGCTCACGTCCGAGTGTCCTGGGAGCTTCCGGCTGCAGGTCAAGCACGGCCGACACGCAGGAAGGGCACGCGAGCACCTGCCCGCCGCACGAGCGTGGACGGGACAGTGTGGGTCACGGAGAACTCCGGGCTGACACGACCTCGGATCCTTGTCTTGAGAAAGTCTCATTAGAGAAGCACAGTAAACCAAGGCACGGACCTCCCGTGTGGAGGCGCAGCCCCACCAGGAGCAGGGGTGTCCCCGGGCAGGGAGAGAGCAGCAGCCACGTCACCACGGTCCCCTGAGGACAACAGTCACGTGGGACTCGGAGGAGAGCTGAGTCTGGCGGCGGGCCTTCTCTCCTCCTGGGGCCCTCACCTGACTTCCGCCACCGGAAAGCTGGCAGGGAGGACCTCGGTCTACCCCTCCTCCCCCGGTGCTCTGGCTGGTAGACCCCCAAGTCCCCACTGCTCTTGGAAGGACCCACAGTCTCTGGCAGTCCCCTCCACCCCACCTTGGACAGTGCGAATGCCTCTGGGACTCAACACAGAAGATGGTATTTCTGAAAACACTCCTGCAAGACGCTGCTGAATTATAAGACTCAGGACTGACTGACAAGAATTTTCCAGAGCAGGGCCCCCAAGATGGACCCACAGCTCAGCGTGATCCAGGCGCCCACCCCAAGGCACACTCACGGGCCGAGCCTGTCTGTCAGGGACACACTGTTCCCCACCCCAGGGTCTCCTCCCTGAGGAGGGGCATCCATCCAAGCCCCCTCCTCCGCGCCACCCCTCACTCCTTCCACACAGAGACGCTGGGGTCCCCCTGGACAGGGCAGTCTTCACGTGAGACTCTGGCCTCTTTTTGCGGTGGAAGGCGTCATCTGCGATTTTCCAGGACAGCCTCGCGGACAGGAGAGTCTGTCTGCTTCTGTTCTGGAAGGCACACACCTAGCCACGCACCTGCCGCTGACGCAGGAGATGCCCCCAACTACATGTAAAACCAGGCTGCACACGTCCAAGGTGGCCCCTGAATAACTGACCATCTACCAGAACAGAAACCAATAGCCAATAAAAGAGAACACAGACGTCCTATATCTGGTATCATAATTTCAATATATAATTTAAAAAATCACTAGACATAAAAGATACAGAAAACAAAATCCACTGTTAAAGAAACAGATCAATCAATAGTCATGATCCTTGAGATGGTCCAGATGTTGTTGGCAAACAATGGTGGGAGAGAGGCTCTTATAAATACGGTTCAAGAATCCAAGGAAGATATGTTCGAAGA
>CM052799.1:194636570-194685566 GCA_028533885.1 Nasua narica
CCCTGCCTGCTGCGCCCCCGCCAGCCTGACCCTCATCTGCACCCCTGCGAGCTGCGGGTCCAGCCCCTGCCAACCAGCCTGCACCAGCTCCTGCCAGCCCTCCTGCTGCAGCTCCTCCCCCTGCCAGGAAGACTGCTGCACCCCTGTCTGCTGCACCCCTGTCTGCTGCAAGCCCGTCTGCTGCACCCCTGTCTGCTGCAAACCCGTGTGCTGCACCCCTGTCTGCTCCCCCTGCTCCTCGTCCTGCTGCAGACCGTCCTCCTGCGTGTCCCTGCTCTGCCGGCCCGTGTGCAGGCCCGCCTGCTGTGGGCCCGCCTCCTCCTGCTGTGCCCCCGCCTCCTGCTGCCAGCCCAGCTGCTGCCGCCGGGCCTCCTGCGTGTCCCTGCTCTGCCGGCCCGCGGGCTCCCGCCAGGCCTGCTGCGTGCCCGCCTCCGCCCAGAAGTCCTGCTGCTGACGGGCCCGTCCCCCCGGGGCCAGCGGGGCTCAGCGGGGCACCACCAGCTCCCCCCCTTCAGGATCTAACCAGCACGTGTGCTGGTGCACGTGTCGGCACGAGCCATCTCCGGACCCTAGTGATCAGGGCTGCCCGGATGAACCGGACACACCTCTCCCCGCTCCTGACCGCCGCAGCCTCCTGCCCTGTCTCTGCCCCTCCTGGAAGCCCTTTGCCTCCTCCCCAAACACACACGTGGAGCTAAATGAATAAACTTGCAGGGACGCCGAGTGCCTCCGTTAAGCATCTGACTCTTGATTTCAGCTCAGGTCACGGTCACGGGGTAGGGAGATCTGAGTGCAGAGAATCTGCTTGGGATTCTCCCCCTCCTTCTGCCCCTCCCCCTGCTGGCTGGATCTCTCTCCCCCTTCCCCTGCCCCTCCTCCACTAGGATCACCCGATCAGTCTTGGGTCCTCGCCTCCATTGGTCCTCTCGGTTCCACCCGACCCTCCTGGCTAACATAACCCTGACCTCAGCGCCCCTGCAGACAAGCCCTTCTCGGGAGCATTTCCAACAGCGCTGAGCTGAGGTC
Source organism: Nasua narica (assembly GCA_028533885.1). Lineage (NCBI taxonomy): Eukaryota > Metazoa > Chordata > Mammalia > Carnivora > Procyonidae > Nasua > Nasua narica. Next base: position 194,637,597 of record CM052799.1, read on the forward strand.
CACGCTGGTGGTCCCCTTCCGTCCCTCCAGGCAACTCTGGGGTGGCCCCGCTGAGTGTTCGGGACTCAGGTGGCCTCCTGGACAGCAGGCCCCTTGGTGAGAGGGCCCCATTGCCCCAGGCCTCCGTCTCCGTGGTCCATCCGGCACCAGGAGGCAGGGTTCACTTCTGGACGAGGAGGACGCTGGGCAGGGCCTTCCGGGGCCACAGCTGGGGCGGGGCACTTCTGTTGACCGCCGGCCTCCTGAGTCGGTCTCTCCGTCTCCCCTTGAACTTCAGGGTTTTATTTCAAAGTCCTGAGCCCGCCTGTCTCTGCCGGCACAGGCCAGGGACGGCTCTCTCCCCGGCCCCAGGCCCGGCCTCAGCCCAGCCTGGAGAGGCAGAGGTCGGAGAGCAAGATGCCTGAGGGTAAGTGACTTTGCGGCCAACACTGATGTCTGAGGCCCAGGCCCGCCGCCCTCCGGGGGTTCTCCCTCGAGGCCCATCTGGATGGGGCCCCCACCTTCCGTGGAGCTTCCCACACCCAGGCCCCACTCCCAGACAGTCACTTCCTGACCTACACCCGCTGCCTCCACCCTCCCTGGGGCTGTTACTAGGTGTCACCCCACCCCCCAGGGGCCACGAAATGCCGCAAGCCATTCCCCAAAGGGACGAGGTTGGCAGTGGATGCCCCCCCTTAGAGTAAGCCTTCCCACCATTGAACCGGCTCGTGTGAACGGCTGTGGACAGACTCGCGCCCTACAGTCCCCCCCGCCCCCCACACTCCGGAGCTGCCCAGGCAGGTGGGAGTCCTGCACCTGCTTCCCTGCCCACCGCCCGAGACCCCGCTAGGGAACGGGGCGTGTGAGAAGTCCATTCTCCCTGCAGCCAGGGCGCCAGAAACCCCGGGACTCTGCCCGCCGTGAGCTCCCCACACCTTCAGCAGCTCCCTGCGGCCAGCTTCTCCTGCCCCTAAACCCCGGTGCCCCGGGGACACCCTCGCCTGTGTGCCCCGACCTCTCCGCCGCTGGTGAAACCCACGACCCTGTCGGAAACGTGTATGGAAATGTGTCCAATACAACACACCCCATTTCAAGGGGAGGTAAGTGTGTGAAAACACAGTGATCAGGGCGCCTGCGTGGCTCAGTTGGTTGGGCGACTGCCTTCGGCTCGGGTCATGATCCCGGAGTCCCGGGATCGAGTCCCATATCGGACTCCCGGCTCTGCAGGAAGTCTGCTTCTCCCTCTGACCTTCTCCCTTCTCATTCTCAATCTCTATCTCTCTAATAAATAAATAAAATCTTTAAAAAAAAAACTTTTTTGATCAAAATACTTTTAAAGCAAGTGATGCCGAGAGATGCTCCCTTTTCCACGAAGGCTCTAACAAAGGGGGAGCAGGTTCTCGTTTGCATGGGACCCTGTAATGGGGGACAGGATGCTGGTGCCTTCATCAGGGACCGACTGTGCTGCGGGTGGGGCTGCCCGCCTCACCTCCCCCTCCCTCCCTGGGGGTTGCGCCAGAGTGAGGAAACATTCAGGGCCCTGAATTCCGACGACCGCCAAGGCTGCCAAGGCTGCGGGGGTCGTGGGTACAGCTGGGCGTGCAAAGGCACGGCGGAGCCTCCACCTCAGTGAGACAAATGTCATCAGCGGGGTGGCCTGGGCTTCTCCCGGGGGAGGGTCATAGACGCTCACACACCCGCCGGCGCTCACACGCGCGCACACCCGCACACCCCCGCCCCTGCGCGCTCCTCCCGGGCTCCCTGGGGCTCCCTGGGGCGTGAGTCCACCCGGCCCCTCCCGCCCCGCCCCCTCCGCAGGGTCCCCGCCTCCGCGGCCAATTCCCCCCCCCCCCACGTCTCCGCCTTCGGAGCAGAGCACGTGGGGCCTCCGCGGGGTCGGGCAGAGGGTCGCTGAGTCCCAGGCCCCGGGCCCGCAGGCGCCGCTGGCGGATCCGAGCGGTTAGGAAGCGAAAGGTAATATCCGAAGACCAGGTCCCCATCGCTCCCCAGACTCAGGATGCGGAGAGACAAGCGGGCGCCCTCCTGCCCCCTAAGCCGGGAGCTCTGAATCCACCGGAGCGGGCGGGCGTTAGGGGGGCAGGGAGGGGGCGAGGCAACCGGTCCAGACTGGAAGCATGGGGGGGGGGGCCTTGCTACTTCCCTGCGGGGAGGCCACCTGTGGATACCTGATTTGCCCTAAAGATCAGACCAGAAAACTGCATACAGTGCGCGAGGTTCCAGTAGAAAAACGAATAGTCTTCGTTTCCTAACTTTCGTGCAAACAAAAAAGTGCCCTGGCCTAATGGGCGAGAATTTTTAGAAGGAAAACAGCTAGCGTCAGGGTGACAGAGCCAGGCTCCCCTGGTGGCCCTAGAGGCCCAGGTGGGGGCACGGCCTCTCCTGCACTGGGGAGCGGGCGAGGTGCCTGTCTCTGAGGTGTGCGCGGGAGGGACAAAGGCGAGGGGTGCGGTGGGGTCTCCTGCAGAGGACAGGTCGCTGGACCCGCACATAGGGACTAAATAAAAACGCCTGCCCCCCACTGCCAACAGCTCCCGGCGCCCAGCGAGGCGTGACCCGGGGGTGCGGAGCCTATACCGGACCTGGGGCTCCGGAAGCCCCCCCCCCCCACCATGCGGACCGCGCAAGCTCCGGGCTGAACCGGAGGCTGCCCAGTGCGCCGGGACAAAGGGCAGACGGACCCAGACGCGGTCCCCAAGGGCAGAAGCCTGAGAGGCTCCCGCCCCCTCCCGGGAGCTGGCGGGGAAGGGGGCTTCGTGCCCACACAGCGTCTCCCTGGACCCCACGTGAGGGCCTCGGGGAATGGCCAGGGTTCCTCGGGGATCCCCGCTGGGAAGCACCCCCTCCCGCAGGCTTCCGGTGAAGAAGCCTGAGGACAAAGTTGGTGGCTCCTAAGAGCAGCCCAGGCGGTGGGGGGAGGGCTTCCTGCCCCCAAATGCAAAAGAGGCCCCCTCCCCCGGTCGCCCCCAAACACCCGCCCCCATAGTTCTGAAAATGCACATCTGTTGCCTTCCTGTTGTGCCTTTTTCTCCAGGCCGGAAGGGTCCCCACAGACACCCAGCCCCCCAGGTCTGACCGCCCCACCCACTCTTGCACCCAGGGCTTTGGGGTCCCCCACCGCCCCCCAGAAGGTCTCCTGCTCTGAGGCCCCCCGGGCCCCTCCGGCACTGGGGGAGGTGCGGCCGCCAGGCCTCTGTGGGCTGCCGGCGCGGTGGTCTAAGCACCACGGGGGGCGGCGGGCACCGCACTGTCCCTGCCCGGAGACGGAGCCAATGGAGGAGGCCAGAAGGGGTCGGAGAGGGGATGCTCTTAGACTAGGTTCTGAGCGTCACCACGGCGGGGTCCTGGTGAGGAGCCCCCCTCCAGTGCTCCGGGGTATCAATACTCCCGGGAGCACCCAGCGCGGATGAAACAGAAGGCGAGACACTGTGGTCCTGACGGCTGCAGCAGCTCCAGCTGTCCCCCTACCCCCCCCCAGCCCCACCCCGGCCCCCTGGAGCTGCCCGTGACCCCAGTCCCAGGTCCAGCTGTGCCCATTACGGCTGGCACGGACTCCCATCGCCCTGGCCTCCTGTCCCCGTGCAGATGAGCTGGGTGTGGGACCTAGGACAGTGTCCCCAGCATCAGCCCTCCCCCGCAGCTGCTGCTCCCCCTGACCGGACCTCCCCAGGTGTCTCCCCCAGGACTGCCCCGGCCACCTTCCTGGCACCACACATGCTATGCAGCCCAGAACCACGGGTGCCCTACAGGAGCTAGGAAGGGTCTGAGGGACCCACATCTCAACCGTTTTGTCCCGAAGCAGGTGGCCCAGCAGGTGGAACGCTGAGGGGTCCGCTGGGGGAGGAAGACAGGCTGGTTCCTGGGGTCAGGGAGGCCAACAGCTTAGAAAAGGCGTCTCACCCCCAAATCCCTCCTGCCATGCTCATCCCCCCCCCCAGCCCACCCCAACACCCCCCACACGCCCTGTGCCCCCAGCCACTCTGCCCCTTCCCCCCTCCCACCCTGAGACTCGGTTCCCTGGCCTGCTCCTCCCATCGGCCCCCCAGTGGCCTTGTTCCCGCTGCCGGCCTGCCCGGTCATGCGTCCGGCTGGGCCCAGGCTCCCGGACACCGGAGCCCGCGGACACTGGACCCAGCGTCGGAGGCCCCTGCGCCTGAGCGGAAAGGCCCGCCCCCCCCGGCCCCGCCCCCAGGAGGGCACAGGTGAGCTGCGCCCCCGCCTGCGTGACCCTGAGCGTGACCCTGGCCGCGGTTTCCCGGCGAGCCGGGCCAGCTCTGCTGCTGACCCCAGCCCGCCGCACTGCCCGTTACCACGAAAGCCGCACAGACGAGGCCCTCCCTCCGCGCCCCAGCCTCCCCGCCCGTCCCCCCCACGCCTCCTCCACGGTGGGCTCGAGGCCCTCCAGACCCGATGAGCCTGTTCTCCCCACCGCTCGGCCGCTCCGGCCCACCGGCCAGCCCCTGCGCGGCGCTGGCTCTTTCCCTCTTTCCAAGGTGCAGGTGTGTGTCTGCCCCTGCCGCCCCGCGGGGGTGGGGGCGCCTGAAAACCCCAGCCCCCGACCGCCTTCCAGCCAAGCCTCCAGAGGGCAGCGGGAGCCAGCCGGGGCCATCGGGGCCGCCCAGCCCCCAGCACAGCAGCCCCACAGAGAAGGGCACAGGAGCCCTTGGGGACAGCCGGCACCCGCTGGTCACTGCTCCAGACCCATCGGTGTCCCAGACTCGGGGCCAGGCCTTCAGAAGCCGGCGTGGTGGCCGCCAAGGCGCCCGGAGCCTGCCACCCGCAGCGGCACAGAAGGGGAGCCCACCCCCAGAAGGGCCCCCCCCCCAGGCCAGACCTACCCCCACCCCAGCAGGGGAAGCTCAGGGGCCCTTTCAAAATGGAGCGGAATCAAAGTGATTTTTTTTAACCATTTGAAGTCCTGACTTCATGCACAAGTGTGTTGGAAGGACTCCAAGTGCAGTTCAATATTATTCAACCGTCTTTCATCTTTCCCTCCCGAGTCCCCAGTGTTTGTAACTGGGTCATCTTTTAACTATCTGCAGCAGCCTTCGGGGCAGAGGGGGCGGGCTTTATAAATAACCTTTATTATGACTGTGCAGGTCGACACCGTTCCCAGGGCCGAGGGGAGCGTGAAGGTACACGTCGGTGACTCATCCCCACCGCGGAGACTGCAGCTGGGACTGCACCCGTGCGCTCGGGCCGGCAGCTGGGCCCGGCGCTGCCTGGAGGGGCTGCACTGCTTGGCACGGGCACCCACGTGCTGGTCTCTGCTGGACAGCGGGCAGCCTTCTGTCCCCTGAAGCCCGGGGACTTGGCTCCCGTGCCGCCTGTAAACCACGAGTCCCAAGGCAGTCACTGCAGGCAGGAGCCCAGAGTGGGGTGTGGGGGCCTCCGTCCTGCCCCCCACCTGCCCTGGACACCCATTCCCGAGTGGGGTCAGCATCAGTCACCTCCTGGTCACATCCCTGGGAACCAAGGGCCATCAGAGCAAAGAGCTCCAACAGGGAGGGGACCCAGGACGGGTAATTTGCAAACAGAACTGGAACCACAATGCAAACCGGCCCACACCGCCGACCCCTAGGTGAGGCCGCACGCGCCCGGCGGTCTCCAGCTACCAGGTCTCCTGTCCCTGTTGCTTTGTTCTCGACGTTAGGTTTGATAAATAAAACCTCGCCGGAGAAACTCCAGAGAGATGTGGTGATGTCGTGGTCGCCAGGGAGTCGACAGGGCCTTCCTAACCCAGGGGGAGCAGGAAGTCCCCTCGGAGCACCCAGCCGGCGAGGTGGGAGCCTCGGGCTGCCGGGTGGAGCGGCCAGCCCGGGGGCGGCCCGTGCTAAGTGCAGACCCGGGCTTCTCTGGGCTTGGGGCCCGCGAGGGGCTGCCTCATTCCTGAAACAGGTGCAAGGCCCTTCCCCAGGACACGACACGCGTAAGAACTTGTGAAGCCTTCAGATGGCGGCGGGGTCCCCGCCCTGTTGGCCTCCCCCCTGACCCCGCCTTCCCCGTCCCCTCCACATCTGCCTCTGCCGTCCGCTCTCCCTGTCCCCGGGGCGGACCGCTGCCAGCTCCAAAGCAAACCTGGGCACCCAGGGACGGGGGACAGGACGCGGCGCTGACCCGCAGCGGCACCCCTCCCGGCTCCCGGCTCCCTACCCCCTTACCTGTGCAGGGCTCCCATCTCTGGGTGCCTCGGCCTGGGGTCACCAGGGCCGAGAGCGCCACACACAGCGTCAGCAGGGCAGACATGAGGGGTCCGGGTCTCAAGCTCCATCCAGGGGCCCTGCCCTCGGCCTGCAGGGAGGCGGCTGCTCCTCGGACAGGCGGGCCAGCCCCCCGGGGGACAGTCACTGTGACGGCCACATGCCGGAGTCCTGAGGCAGGGACAGAGGCAGCCCGGAGCGGGGGTCAGCAAGGCTTCCGCGGACTGTGTCGGGGGCAGCTGGCCAGTCACAGCCCAGCCTAGCTCATCTCCGCACGGGCTCGGGTCCTGCGGTGCAGGTGACAGGTGGCCGCATCCCAGCACCGCGGCGATTACTCGTTGGCAAAGCACGCGTTTGCCAAAGGAAAGACAGAAATAGATGGTCCAGCGGAGAGCTGGGAGCAACCCAGAAAAACCCCGAGAACCTGTTTTCCTCGGGTGCAGGTCCGGGCTGCCTGCCGGAGGACGCCCGCGGGGCCGGGGCGCAGAGCCTCCGCCGGGCTCTGCTGACAGCGGCCGTCCCCAGGAGGGGCCCGGCTTCGAGGACGGCTTTTATGTGGTGCCCGGCCCTCCCCAGGGTGTGTGGGGTTGTCAACTGTTGGGCTTCAGGAATTCCCCTCCGGAGGGAAGCCCGTCCTCCCGGAACAGCCCTGGAGAAGACTCGCCCGGGGGAGGGGAGCGCCACGCGGGGGAGCCTCCAGGTCTGACCTCCCGAACCCGCAGGGGACACGAAATGCTGCCCCAGGCAGGACGGCTCTTAAGTGGGATTGTTCTTTTTTAAAACCCCCCGGGTTTTAAAGCCATCCCCTCTCCAGGGCGTGGGGGGCTGGGGGGGTTCCAGGGCCTACGTCCCGGTCCCCCGCTGGTGCCACGGTCCCCCGCTGGTGCCACGGCCCCCGAAGGACGTGCAGTGGCCGCCGACCCCATGCCCGCCCCCAGGCCTGGGGCTCGCCCACAGGTGTTTGTGACGGGGGCCGACCCCGGGGGCAGGGGAGATGAGAGAGACAGAGACAGAGACAGAGAGAGGGGAGGGGAGGGAACGTCCTGGGCGGTGCGTGCAGCTGCCCGTGGCCGGAGAGATTCTCTCTCGTGTCCACACACACACACACACACACAGCTACTGACCAGCATCTTCCGCCCCAGTCACCTGGCTTCAGTCACCTGAGGTCCTCGGAGGGAAACCTGGAAAGGCTGCCCATGACCGGCCGGACAGTGCCCGGCGAACCCTCGGTGGCCTCCCTCAGCCCCGCCCCGGGGCCCCCGCCAGCCCAGTGGGGGGACGGCCTTCCCGACCCCGCCGGGCAGGCGCCCGTCGCGGGATGGCGGAGTGACCCCGGCCCCTGGAAGTGACAGAGGCCTCACCTCTGGAGAGAGAACATCTGTCTCCGCTGAATGGACAGTCTCGCTCCCTTCCTTCCCGTTGGCGAGAACTTTGCGGGTCTCGGGGGCCCTGGGCAGTCACGGGTCAGGACGGCAGCAGACTTCCCACAGGACACAGACCCAAGCAGCCTCCCTGTGACTCCTGCTGACCTCTGCGCCTGACCGGTGACCTCTGACCCCACGTCTCCGGCTGACCTTGAAGTGTCAGTGAGCAGGCATCACGTTTTAACCGCCGGGTCTGAAGAATCCCTGAGCCCTTCCAGGGAAGTCCCCTCCGTCGCGTTCGAGCCAGTAAAACCAGGAACGCTCTCAGCGACCAACACGGGCTCGTTAGTGGGAATGTGTTCGTGTCTACAGCCAAAAATGTGCGTGCCCGGACCGGACGGGTTCCCGTGTCACCCCACACGAGCCACTTAAGCGCGCCAGACGTTAATTTCCACGTCTGTAGGACGAGCCGGGGAGGCCCGCGTGGCAGGAAGAGCCCGTAAATTAGGGGCCGGATGTAATTTACATGGAGCCGCACCTGTGCAAAGGTGGGCCCACGGGCTCGGAGACGCTGGTGAGGAGGAGGGGACACGCACGCGGGCCCCCGAGCCCACGACAGCAAGAAAGGAGGCCCTTTCCTCCAAGCTCCCGGCCATCCCTCCCGTGTCATGTTTACACAGACCCGCTGAGACCAGCGGGTCCCCACCACTCACCCCAGACCGGGGCAGCTCTGCGGGGGCTCACAAGCCCCTGGAGCCTCACGCAATCGGGTGTTCACGCCGGGGGACCCAGGCTGGGTAGATCCCCGATGGTTAGCGGGACAGCGGCCCATCGGCGGGAGCGCTCGCTGCCTCCAGAGGGAGAGCAGGAATCTCTTCCCCACGAACGTGTCCTTTAACTTGGGTGCAGAGCGGCACTCCCTCGTCCTCCGTGGTGACAGAGGAGGGCCTCGTTCGCTCCGCGGGGGACACGGCTTGGCCCACCAACACGCACGCCACAAGCCTCCTTACGTGGCAACAGTGCATCGCCGTGTGGCCTTGAGTTTAAATAATTTTTCTGATGCTTTTGTCTTTTGCCAAGTATTTAAAATTTTTATTTAGTCAGCCACATTTTCCTGGAGACCTCCGGGTTTTCAAATGCAACTTCTCGACGTCTCTGCTGTTAAGCCGTGTGTTTCTGCGTGCTCCCTGCTCCATCTGGAGCGTGGTCGTGGATATCTGGGACGCACGGGCTCGAGCTCCCTTTCCAGAAAGCTGTTCTGCACGCACTCTTTACTCATGCCTCCCCATCCCCCCACCCTGAAATGTCAGGTATGACGGATTAGGCCTCTCCGCATACTTGGAACTATTCCATTCATCCCCGCTCTACTAATCTCTTTGTCTACTTCCTTTGCCAACACTCTTTGTGAGTGTTTACGGTAAGGACCCATACCTCTGGATCAAGGGCACACACATGAGCTTTCTCGCTCCAAAAACGTAGTGGTGGTTCTCTTCCTCTCTTTCATATTTTCTCTTTCGTGTGAACTTTAAAAATCATTGGTTCTCATTTCTGCCTCCAAAATCAAACAAGCAAAAATATTATAGGGATATGTACTGGAACGGCAATAAAAGTTTATAGATTAAGTTATGATATGAAGTCTTCCCACTCAGAAACACAGGCATCTCTCCGTTTATGCCATCCTTGAATGAAGTTCATCAAAAAAATTTTATACTTTTGACTATAGAGGTCCAGCACATTTTCTGTAAAATTATTCCTGTAAGTGTCCTACACGTTGATTTATAATTGTATCATCATATGAACATTATCCTCCCATTTCTGCCTGTGATTAGTTATTATAAAGAAAATTGCTTCGTTTTAGTACGACTATCTTGTATCTAGCAACCTTAAACTTGCTAAGGGAGTCTGGAATCTCCTGTTTTTCTAGATAACTACAGTCTGCGAGGAAGAGTAACTTTGGCTCTTCCATTTTAATATGTGTACCAATTTGTTTTCCTTCTCTGGAATGACCACTGCATTTTCTCAAATGATTGTTTTATTATTTATTTAAATTCAGGGTGGTTACCATATACCGTATTACTGGCACATCCTGGTAGCACTACAGCTGGGGGGGGGGGCAGCCTCAAACCCCAGGGCCTTGTAGCACTGTCTCTATTTGGGGAGCAGTGGAAGCCGGAAGGGAGACCAGTCCATCCAGGTTTGGGTTCTGCAGAGATCGCCTGATCTCTGTACCCTTAGCGCCCGTCCCCCAGGTACCCCACCTCCCCACCCTCTGCCCCCTCCAGCGACCCTCAGTTTGTCTCCTCCAGTTGAGGGTCTCTTATGGTCTGTCTCCCTCTCTAATTTCATCTTATTTTATTTTTCCTTCCCTTCCCCTATGTTCGTCTGCCTTGTCTCTGAAATTCCACATCTGAGTGGGATCATATCATTGTCTCTGACTGACTTACTTCCTTAGCAGAGTACCTTCTAGCTCCATCCACGTCATCGCACTTGGCAGGATCGCACCCTTCCTGATGGCCGAGTGGTACTCCATCGTGGAGATGAACCCCCTCTTCCCTCTCCATCATCGGTCGATGGACGTCTGGGCTCCTCCCACAGTCTGGCTGTTGTGGACGTTGCTGATTTGAACATTGGGGTGCAGGGGCCCCTTCGGATCACTATGTTTGTTGCCCTTAAATGCTTCTGCACATCAATTGATATGACTTCCTGTGTTTTCTATTTTGACTTGTCGATGGACTTAATTACAGAGCTCTCTTCACTAATGCCGAGCCGCCCTTACATTCCCGGCGTAAGGCACAGGGTCATGGTGCATTTTCCTGTAATATGTTGTGGGCTCCAGCCAACGTTGGTTTAGAGTGCTGCTTTCCTGCTCATATCCTTCCCCTCGCTCTCTGCAGGTAGCCCCGCAGGCCCCCCATCTTCTCCTAGATGTGGAAGGCTGAAAAATGTGTGTCACGGCCCCACCCGTGCTGAGCACGAGGCTCTCACCTGACACCCTCCTGGGTGTCACAAAGCCACCGTCCACGGCTCCCCACCCAGGGCTCCAGGCCAGAAACCCAGAACTCATCCTTGACCCTTCCCTCGGGAAGGCCCTCTGAGTTTACCCACACACACCTCTGCCTTCTCCCACCCCGTCACCTTCCTGGTCCGGCCACTTCCACACCGTCGCTGCCCAGCTGCCTCCTGCACCCTCTGGTCTTCCTGACTCGGGCGATCTCTGCAGAACCCAAACCTGGACGGACTGGTTCCAGGTTCCGGCTTCCACTGCTCCCCAAATAGAGATAGTGCTACAAGGCCCTGGGGTTTGAGGCTGCCCCACCCCAGCTGCAGTGTAACCCCCATACACACATGGCCCCCTGGGGCTCCAGCCCCTCCCGCACGTGCCTCCTCCCAGCCTGGCTGTTCCCAGGGTCGGCTCCCTCTCCAGACCCTTGTCTGTCGTTGGCCTAATTAACTTCTCTGAGAAAGCCTCCTCGTTAGGGGCTCCGAGCACACCTCCTCCGCCTCTCCTCCGGAGCCCCTCTGACCCTTTGAGTGACAAGTGTGTTTCTCCCAGGCTGGAGGCCCGAGCTGCCCAGACTGTGCCTCCCTGGGCTCAGCCCTGCATCCTGGCATTCAACGATGTGTCATCAGTTCGAGAACTTGCTATCTTGATCCTAGGGTGACATGAAGGTCATGCTCGCTTCATAAAACCAACTCGAGTGCTCTCCACGCTTGGCCATGCTCTAGAAGACTTTAACGAGTGTGAGAATTCGTTTTCCGCAGACAGACCGGGTCTCACTTGTGAAAATGTTTGAGCCTTCTTCTTGCAACATTTTTGAAAACTTTTCAATTCTACAGAAAACTTGACCCAACATTTGCTTTTTTGCCTGGATGTCCCCGTGGGTGACAATGTGTCCTGTCACTTCCCTCGCATGACTGCATGTGACTGCACGTGCCCGGGTCAGCATTCCGTCTGTCGCGCCATCTGGACATAGACTGTTAATACGACCTTCACTCTAGAGATTTCCGCCTGTGTTTCCTTGAAAGAGGACACGTTCCAACATTTCTACAATAGGGTCATCATAGCTAAGAAAAACAGCTTTACTCTCACAAGGTTAGCTAACACGGTGATCATATTTAAAATCCAGATGGGGCTCTTTTGATGGCTTCCATTTCTTTTGTTTGTTTATTCTGTTTTCTGCTCCTTTTTTGGCAAAAAATTGCCAAAAAAATGGCAATTTTTTTTTTTTACAGAAACCCTATTCCCAACACGGGGCTGGCACCCACAGCCCGGACCAAGACCAAGAGTCACGCGCTCCACCGACTGAGCCGGCCAGGCGCCCGCGATGACTTACATCTTCCTGGGAAATCACCCACTTCCTCCAGATTTTCAAATTTATTTCCAAAGAATTAACATAACATTCCCTTAAAAATAAAATTAACCTCTTCTGTATCTGCAATTATATTTTTTCTTGTATCTAATGTTGCAGGTTTGGGCATTCTGTACTTTTTTCTTCAGGTTTGCTGTGAAAGTCACGCAGCGCACAGGCCTTTTGAATACCCGCGCGTTATTCTCTTACTAAGTAACACGGTGTTTCACCCAATCCTTAGGTTTTCTTTTTTTTTTTTTTTTCCTGGACCTGATATTTTATTATAGCTCTTCGCACCCATCCCGCCGCGGACCGTGTGCGCCTGCGCGCTCTGCCCGGCCCGGCCCCGCCCCGAGAGCCCACCTGCGAGCCCACCTGCGGCTTGTGCGCCTGCGCGCTCTGCCCGGCCCGGCCCCGCCCCGAGAGCCCACCCGCGGCCGCGTCCCACCGCTGACACCGTGCGCCTGCGCGGGATGCTCTCCGCCTGCTCTCCCTGCTCGCTAGCTAACGTTCCTCCCCACCACGCGCTCTTACCGCTCCCCACGTTTGAATGTGGTTACAAAACCTGCCCCTTTGTTTCACTGTCCTGAGCCGGTGCTTTTTCTCATCTGGGTGAAGAACTCTACGTTGCAGAATTCACATCCCTGAAGCAAACCTGGTGACAGGTGATGGGGTGGACAAAGCGTGAGCCTTGCAGAAGCCACCAGAAAGAGGCAGAGGGGTCAGCGGAGAGGACCGAGGGGGTGCGCGGCCGGCCGGGGACGGTGCTTGACCAGGAGTCCCGCCGCAGCCTGGGGAGCTGACGGACGGAGAAGAGCCCTCCAGGGGCGGGAGCCGTGGGGTCTGTGGGGAGCCGGAGCCCCCTCTCTGTCCCTCGGCTGTGCAGGAGGAACTGGGGGACTAGAGCATCAGATGGGGTCGATCCCCGTGTACCTTGGACTTAAAGATGCTCACGAGGTGGGGCCCAGGCCAGAGTCTCCTTTAAGAAGAGTCCTGGCCACGAAACCGTATTCATGGAGCATTCGCACTGTAGAAGAATATAATCAAGGCAAGAAGAGGAAAAGGGGTCTAACGGTACCACACTCACAGTCGTTCCTGATGTGTAGTCGAGATCCTTCCAGAAGCCTGTAGAGAAATACACGGCCGACCCAGCTTAGCAAAGCCACGTGCTGTGGCACAGCTCGGCGGGTCCAGACGATGCGGGGGGCTGGGAACCCCTGGAGCCGCCCGGGGGTCGCGGGCTGGGTTAAGGAGGCAGCACCCACGTGAAGTTCTCACCCGGGATGTGGGACACGAGACACGAGGACCCGGTGTTGTCTCCATCACTGACTCACACCCCAAACCCCGGGACCTTCCTGCAAACACACACGAGCTCGTCACTCCAGCGGCGACTCCCCAACGGCTGAAGAGAGAGAGGGTTTCCCGCGGTGCAGGAACGGTTCCTGGATTCAGGGCCAGAGAGCAAGACCTGAGGGTCACTGAGTGCTTGGCAGCAGTCCCCGTGTTTCTGGTGTCCCTGCTTGTTCTCTGAGCCTCAGGGGTGTTGAGGGCCCTTCACCCCGAACCATCTGGTCAAGGGTGTTTGTCCAGGGAACGGCCTTGGGCCTCAGATGTCCTGTCTCTCTCCAGAGCAGAAGGCGGCCGTGCTCGCCGCCTGCTGGGGACCGAACTGTGCCCCCAAACTCACGTGTCAAAGTCCTGACCTCAGAATGTGACCTTACTGGGTAACAGGCTTCTTGCAGGTGTTGTTGGTTCAGACGGGGTCACACTGAAGCAGGAGAGGCCCCCGGCCCAAGAGACGGTCCTCATAACAAGGGGAAATCCAAACGCGCACGCACACTGGGGGGTGGACTCCAGATGAAGACGCGGGCACAGACTGGGTGGTGCGTGTGCAGGCCACGGAGACTGGCCATGGAAGCCCGGGGAGGCCGGCCGCGGAGGCCCGGGGCACCCCCCAAGCAGACACAGCAGGGGGGAGCCTGGGGCAGAGCCCCTCACGGGGCCCCAGGGGAAGCAGCACCGACAACACCTTGAGATGGGGCTTGAGGCCTGCAGACTACGACACAGTGAACTGCAGCTTGTTAGGCTTTGTGAGGGTGGCCCCCACGAATGAACACCCCGCCTTTGATCAAATAGCCAGGTTCGCGTAGCACGGGCTCCTCCCTGCGCTGCAGGCCACCGCACATGTGTCCCCTGTGGGCCCAGCCTGCGGCCCCTGCTGTGAGGGACGAACGGTCCTCGGCCTCTGGCCTGGGGGGCTGTGGGTCAGCACCCACAGAACTGGGGCAGGGGAGCTGTGTGCCGGGTGGGGGCCCAGCTGCAGCGCCCGGGATTCTGGACGCCCTGCTCCTCAAGTCCTGGGTGATGTTCCTGCTGAGGTTGTGGCGGACACACACCCGGGACGGGAACCTGTCGGCCGCCCCACCTTCCCGACCACAGCCCCATGGCAACGGCAGCAGGAGCCCGGGCGGTCCCTCCCGGCTCCTCCGGGGCACCCAAGGCCTGAGCCCACAGCACCTGGCGTCCCCGCCACCTGTCTCGGCTTTCGTGCACACAGGGCGCCGCCACGGGAGGGACCCCAAGAGCCTGGGAGCGGGGGCGGGGCGCCCCAACAGGAGACGTCCAAGCCATCCTGAAACAGAAGCGCGTGGCGAGAACCCCGGAATCCACGCAGGAACTCCCACCAGCTCGGGCCTGACACCGGTTCACGCCCTTGTCTGCCTCTCCTCCTAAAGGCCTTCACCACCCAGCTAAACGCCCCGCGGGAGCGCGGCCGCATCCACACTGCGGGGCAGGCGCCCACCCGCTGGGGCTCAGGCCTGCCTGCTCAGAGCCCGCCGGAAACATCCCGGGAGCACGTGCCTGCCTTTGGGAAAGCAGTGATGCTCCGCGACCTGCCTGCGTGCCCGTTAATCCTGGGTCGGCCTGGCGGGGCCACGAGGCAAGAGCGTCTGGGCACCGCCGCGAGGCCCGTTCTTCTCGAGGTTCCCGTTTACAGCAGGGTCGCTGGGTGCGCCTGGCTGTCCGGGCCCAATGCGAGCCCCATGGTTAAAGCCCCGGCGAGAAAGGCCCGTCAAGAGCGGAGCTGTGCGGGAAGTCCGGCCCGGGCTGCATTTCTAACACGGCTCTCCCCGGGCGGGGGCCGCGGGCCCTGCCAACGTCAGACTGGGGACTCGCTGGCCCCGTCACGCGAGGCGGTTCCCAAGACCCCCGTCTCTGTCACTATGGACACGGATCCGTTTCCCTGGAGAACTTGGACCACTGAAGTAGGCGCCACTTCCTAAGTCACCTCCCAGGACCGCCCGGGGGTGCAGGGGAGTTGAGAGGGCAGGAGGCGGAGGAGGAGGGGCAGGAAGTGAGGCTCTAGATGCCGGCCCGTCTGCAAACAGCACTTGTGCGTCTGCTCTTCTTGAAAGCCGGGGCTCCGGGTAATGTCACTTTAGGGGGAAGCTTCTCCTACACTTTAAGTGTAAACCACTGTCCTCGGGAACCTCGCCCGGGCCCTTGTGTGGATTCAGGTGGTGGGCCGTGTCTCCAGGGCCCCTCCGCTCCCTGAGTAGGTTATGACATGCGCTAGGCATTTATTTACTGTTGTCCACGCAGTTCTGCCCTCTAATGACACAGTGGGGCTTCTGAGAGACGCCCCAGCCCGGACTCCACCCAGACAAGCCCCGTCCGCGGGCTCAGGAGGCGGTCCTATCTGCAGTTCAAGGAGGGCCCTGGGAGTTCCCCTCGGAAGGTGCTGGGCTCGGCCTGGTTTGCTACGGTGGGCCCCCCGGGGGAGCGGGCGCTGAGAGGGGCCTCTGTCCCCGAGCGGGGGCCCGCAGAGAGGGAGGCATGCCGACAAGACTTCGGGAGCACCAAACCCTCTGTCGTAAGACAAGTGATTTCTAGAAGCACGTGGACGCTGCAGAAGCCAGCTCTAAAGGCCCCCTCGCTCTGTGCCCTAAGGGAGAGCAGACCCTTCCCTGCCTTCCCCCACTAAGTGGCCTTGGCTTGTTTCCAATATCAAAAACACATTCTCATAATCACTCAAGTTCGGTTTTTTTAAGGCTTTATTCATTTATTTGAGAGAGCGCACGCAAGCAGGGGGAGTGGGAGAGGGAGAAGCAGGCTCCCCGCCAAGCAAGAAGCCAGACGCGGGGCTCGATCCCAGGACCCCGGGATCATGACCTGAGCCGAAGGCAGATGCTTCACCGATGGAGCCCCCTGGGAGCCCCTCAAGCTGGTTCTATTAACTAGTTATGCAAGGACAGCGGGCGCCAGGGGCGCCAAGCAGGGAGGGCTGGCTGCTTCCGGCGGGCGGAGCTCCAGAGGCAGGAGGGGGGCGCTGGGCACCATTGCTCTGGGGCCCCTGACGAAGCCTGCTTCCTCCCCCCCACCAAGCCTGTCATTTGCAGCTCGCCCAAGGCACCCGTTCCCACCCCCAGGCTAAGTATGTTCTTAAAATTCTTGACAGATTAACCCACATTAATCTAAACCCGATAAAAGCACAGGTTTTACCCTTGACTGGGAGCTGCACTGTAATTTCCCGTACAACCTGCTGAAAAGACCCGGGGAAACCTTAGCAACCAGCAGCGGCCGGAGGGAAGCTGCCATTAGCGGGGTGCGAGCCGGCGGCGCAGCGGCACCCACTTCAAAGGGGCGCGGGGCGGGCGGCGGCAGAGCTGTAATTAGCGCCCGGACGGGAGCAGCGGGAGCCCGGCGCGCGCACGCACGGCCGGCAGCAACAAAGGCGCCCGCTGTTTGATGTGAGTCACTCGGAGTCCTCCGCCCTGCGCCCTGCACGCCCGACACCCCGAGGGCCGCCCTCCCTCCGCCGAGGGATGCGGGCGGGAGGCCGGGCTTGGGGCGTGCGCGCCCTCCCCCACCCCAAGCAGGATGGAGAGGCACCTGGCCGGAGCGCCCACACTTGCAGACCGGGGGCTGGGCGCCCTCCCTCCCCAGGTGCCCAGGGCGGCCCTTCTCGCGGTCTGGTGTCCTGACTGCACCCCGAGAACCGCCGCAGCTCCACCTTCTCCCCGGAGGGGCTGGTTCCCTGGAGAGACAGGCCCTCACGCTGTCCCACCCGAGCCCCTATGCCCCCTTCCGCCCCCCCGCTCCTGCAGCTCCTGCGCCCAGGAAGGCCCTGGAGCTCCGGGCTGCCCCAAGCCTGCTCTCAGCCCCGCCCTCCCAGAGCTGCTAGTGTGTGACGCGCCTGCCTGACCCTGCCCCGCGATGGACCCTCACGGGCCTCACCCACTGGGGGGTGACCCAGGCACTCCTGTCACCAGGCCGTGGGGCCTCTCAGGTACCTGGCTGTGGGGTTTTCCAGCAGGGCTGCCGCTGCCGATGACCGGGAGCTCCTTGTCCTTCATGCACTCAGTCCCAGGGAGAAGGGTCCCTGTGCCAGGTGAGGGTGGGCAAGCCCAGCAGGGTGAGAGCTCCAACCGCGAGAGACAAGGAGGGGATGCTGGACAGGCGACAGGTGCCGGCCCCTCGGGACAGCCCGCAGGCCCATCCACCTTGTGCGGCCCAGACGGAGGGAGCAGAGTGGAGAGCCCCCAGCTGGCGGGGAAGAGCTTGCGGAAGGGAGTGGGAAGGAAGGAAGAGGGAAGAGGGAGAGATGGGGAGGGCGCGGGGCCCCAGGAGGAGCAGTGCGGGGTCAGACCCACGAGGAACATGGTGCTTCTCCTCCCAGAGCCGGGGTCCTCTCCTCCTCTATGAGGATGCCAGCACCACCCCCCCGCGCCCCTGTGACCCCATTTAACCTGACACCCCTCCAAGACCCAGACTCCAAAGACCGTCCCTCTGAAGTCCTGGGGGTCTGGATTCCAACAGAGGACTTGGGGACACAACTCATCCCAGGAGACACAAGGTGTCATTATTTAGAATAAAGTAGGTACCCAAAGCACATGGCGGTGCTAACGCTCTTCGAGGCATCAGGAACCCAGCCAGCAACCCGGTCGCCAGACGTCAGTCCTTGTGGAGCTTTAGGCGAGGGTGGGGGACAGTGGGCACCGCAGACCCGCGTGGGACTGGCCCCGTGTTCGGCAGGGCTGTGCCTCCCCCCGTGCAGCTCTGGGGTGACGGCAGATCCCCCCACCTTGCGCCGTCTTCCCCGTGCGCTCTGTTAGAACGGGGACAAGAAGGCCACCGAGCGTTCCAACTCAGTCCCTGCCGACAGGCCTGATGGGCCGGGGAGCTCCAGCTGTGTCTGCTGTGGCCCCCGACCCTTATCCCCAGCAAGTAAGTGACATCACTTAGACACACATTTGCTTTCCCCAATAACTTTATTTTTATTACACAGTAAAAATAGGCTCATTCATCACGTTCTGATGAGAAAATGGAGAAAATGAAAACTCTCCATAATCTTCTGGACAGATTCGTTGGCATCATGGTACAGAGCGGCAAGGACTGTGTGTGCACACACGCACACATCTACACACGCACGTGTGCACAGGACATGTGAGCCAGCACACGGGACACGCACGCCTCTCTTCACAGCTGGGGCTCCAGTGGGCCGCACGCGCTTCCAGAAGCACAGGGCCCACCCGGCCGCCCTCCAGCCCGCCAAGGGCTCCCTTGCTTCACGATGACGCACCCCTCGCTTGCTGACCCAAGGCCCTTGACGTGTCACAGAACTAATTGACTCCCTGAGATTTGCAGACCACGGGCTCCGAGGGGAGAAGGACCAGAACGTTCTCAGCCCCAGAGGCCAGCAAGCCTGGTGGAAGCCACCTCAGCTTTCCGATTACTGCAGCCATCTTTTAGCAAAATGTTTTTCAGGGCACACAGATGACTTACAGACCTTCTTGGTGCGTCTGCAGGCCTGGCCCCCGCTTTGCAGAAAGAACAGGCTCCTCTCACACACAGAACGAGAACCGGACCCCCGGCCCAGCCCCCCAGCGCCAGAACAACCCTGTAAGCGCACCCTCGGTCCGCGTGGGCTGAGAACATGGCAGCCGCCGCGCCCTGTGTGGGCCAAGAGCTCACCTCTTCCCTGGGGGCCGGCCTCCTCGAGAACCCTCAAATCCCTCCCCAGTCCAAACTCTTCTCTGGCGTCCCTTTCAAGCGATGGGCTGCTGAACTTGGGTTGGTCCTGGGAGGGGAACGGCCTCCAGGGTACCTGCCGGGCTCCTCCTCCCTGTGGCCGTGCAGAGCTGACCCCGGCCCACCCTCTCGCTCTAGCAAAGCCAGGGGTCCCCTGCCCCGGGGGCCCCACTCTGCTGGCGTCAGGCCCAGCAGCCACGCAGCACGGGGACAAGGCCCGCAGTCTCAAGGCCCCTCCAGGGCAGCAGGCTGCCAGGCGCCTCGGAGCGGCATGCAGAGCAGGTGCAGGAAGCATCCCCCCCGGCCGCCTGTGTGCCGGCCCGCGCGCCCACTTGGCAAGGGCCGCTTCGTCCTGGAGGAGCCAGAGCTGGGGTTTCTCCTGTCTTCTCAGCGGGGGAGAGTTCATGTTCCAGGAGGCAGGATGAATGGGGGCCTGGGAATTCTGTGTGGGAGGCAGGAGCCCGGCGGGACCATGGCGCTGACCCGATCTGAAAGATGGGGGGCGTGGGGGTGCCGTCTGAACTGGAGAGCACGTGACGGCCTCAGAGCTCCTGGGCCCAGGCCTGTTCTGGGGACGGTCAGGCCCCGGCGCTCCCCTGTCCGGCTGCCCGAGGCCGTCCAGCCCGCCGGCACGGAGCACGCTTCCCCCCGGGCTGCCCGGCGCTCCCCTGGCACGTTACCCACACAGGCCCTGCCTTCTGACAGCAACTGAACATGGAAAGGCAAGAAAAGTACGCTGTGTTTTCTGGCTATGAGCCAAGACAGACAGTGGCCAGAACCCGCAGAGGACCCTCCCTCCCGAGACTGTCAGCCCAACTCCAAAGCTCCAAAGCTGAAGTGGAGCTCGTCCACAGGGGGGTGGGGGGGAACGGGGTCCCGCCGGCCGCAGAGAGGGGGATGGGGTCCCGCCGGCCACAGAGGAGGGAACGGGGTCCCGGCCAGTCACAATAGGGGAGACGGGGTCCCCACCGGCCGCAGAGGGGGGAACAGCATCTCCATCAGGCGTGTTGTGCACTCGTGGAATTCTCGGGCTCTCCACCCCCTGAGGGAGTCCTGGGGGGTACCACCCATAGGCAGGTCCCATGGGGGACTGAGCTGCGAGTTCTCTCCCCATGATGGTCAGGTAGGTCTGGATGACTTGAGATGACAGGTGTATCTGCTTTCTGGGGCCGCTGCACAAATGAAGGCACGTGGGACCGACTAGAACAAGGGGGCCTGTCCTCCCACATTTGGAGGCCGGACGTCCCAGATCAAGGCTGCTCGGGAACCTGCCCCCCTGCCCACTCTGAAGGCTCTGGGGGAGGACCCATCAGGCCTCATCCAGCTCCAGGGACTCCGGGGGCTCCAGGGTCCCTGGCTTGTGTCCCATTGGGCCACGCTGTGTCCCCATCGTCACATGTCTTCTCCCTGTGTCTTCGCTCGGCCTCCACATAAGGAAGCAGCCGCTGGATTAGGGCCCAGCCCGCTCGGGTCTGAAGTCGTCTTAGCTCATTATGTCCGCGAACACCCAGTCTCCAAACAAGGTCCTGTTTGCAGGAACTGGGGGTCAGGGCTCCAGCATCTCTCTTTGGGGGCCACGACTCAGCCTGCAGCAGGTGACCAGCAAGAACTGTGGGTGCTTCCACCGGCTGACCTCAGAGGTCACGGAGTCCAGCCTGTGCAGCCAAGGCAGAAAGCACCCGGGGCTTCTCCAGGGAGCAGGGCCTCATTCCTGCTGTTGGGTTCGTCCCTGAGCCTCCAGGGCTCCCCAGGAAAGCCTCACCTAGGGGCTGTGTGTCACGCCCTATCGCCACATCGCTGGGTCCCCAGGCCCGCCAACGTCTCAGCTCCCTCCTCCAGAGCCACAGTGAGACCCTGGACACAAGTGCCCCTCCCTGCGGGGCATCCCACCACACGCCAGCCCAGAGCCCCCGGCCCCCGGCCCTTGTCTCATCACTCGCCAAGGCCCCTGCACAGGAGTGAGCACAAGGGACAAGGTGCAGGAGGCCACACTCTGAGGACCCAGGGCGGCAGGGGGCAGGAGGGAGCCGGCGAGGTCGGGGCCGCTGCAGCCACAGGAAGGCGCGTGCACCGCATGCCGAGGTGGCCAGCAGGAACCCGCACCTCCACCCACAAGCCTTCTCTGGGCTGCGCCCCCTGTGCTGGTGTGGAGCCCCAGCCCCGTCCCAGCGGATGATGGAAACCAGTCCCCAGAAGGGAAGGGGAGCCCAGGGTTGCACAGGCAGCAGAGAGCGGTGGAGGGGCTGGATTCGAGCAAGACACGCACGAAATGACTTGTTAGGGGAGGCAGTGAAATAAGGGGAGCAAGGCTGGAGTTCACAGAAAGTTGGCAGGGGGGCAAGAGGGGGCAGGATGGAGGGGTGGGGAGGCAGAGGGGGTGGGGAGAGGGGAGGGGTGATGAGGGAGGAGCAGAAGGGAAGGGGCAGAGAGGGAAGGGAAGGAGGTGGGGGAGGGGGAGGGTCGGGGGAGAGGGAGGAGTAAAGGGGAGGGGTTGGGAAAGGGGAGGGACAGGATGAGAGGGAAAGGGGCAGAGGGGGAGGGGCGGGGAAAGAGGGAGGGGCAGGGGGCAGCAGGGAGGGTTGGGAAGGTGGTGGGGGCAAGAAGAGGGAAGGGGCTTAAGGGGAGGGGCAGCTGGTGGGGGAGGAGTCAGGGAGAGAGAGGGGTAGAGCAAAGTGGTTGGGGAAGGGGAGGGGCAGGATGAGAGGGGAGGGGCAGGGGGGAGGAGCAGGATGAGAGGGGATGGGCAGAAGGGAGGGGCAGAGGGGTAGGGGCAGGATGAGAGGGAGGGGCTAGGGGGAGGGGGAGGAAGAGGGAAGGAGGCCGCAGGGCCTTCTTCCTGTGGGGCCAGGGAAGCGGTTGAGGTCTTACCGCAGTGGAATGGGGCGGGGGAGGCTGTGAGTAGGCTGGGGTGTATGATCTGAGACTTGGGGGCACAGGAGGATTTGGGGCGTCCTGGGCAGAGGCTGCGTGGCACAGACACCCTTTGAAGGCCAAGCAGGCCAAACTGTGGGTGTGTGTGAGGTGAGCGAGAGGGGACCCTCCCCTGCACCGTGCGGCTCAGCGGGACTGCAGACAACACTCTGCCACCTCATGGCCTCTGTATTTTTCTCACTTTGGTCAAGAACAGTGTCAAGAATGATTTGGGGGGAAGTAAGTTTAAAAGGTGCCATGTTCCAAATGAAGCATTTTGAACAATAAAGGAAGATGCTCCTAGGAAGACGTGGGAAATGAATGACCCCCCAGCCCAGTACAGGTCCCCCCACGTGGGAAGCAGAGGCAGCCCCCTTCTGCTGGACAGCCCACTGGGACGGAGGAGTCTGGGCACAAAGGAGGAGAGGAGGAGGGAAGCCTCACAGCGCACTGGGGAGGCTTTCTGGAAGAGAAAGTGCGGGAGCCAGCCTTGAAGGAGGAGAAAGCGTGTCTGGTGGAGGGAGGAGGGGACAGAAGCTCTAGGCAGAGAAGAACGGGCAGGAGCGTCTCATCCTGACATTTGCCCTAAGTCCAGGAGAGGCCTTAAGAGCTCACCACCGAGAGCGGCGAAGGTGGGCCCGGAGCAGTGCTGCGGTCAGTGCTGTGGCGACACCGCGTGGGAGTGCGGCTCGCTGGTTAGGAGCTCAGTATGCCGAACGGCAACCCCTTCTGACCCAGCAGATCCCATCCAGGACATTTTCACAGGTTTACTCCCACATTTGCACAGGGACATGTGAGCAAGGCTAGGAGGGCGGCATTGTGTCTAACAGCAGGAGAGGGACACGGGGCGACTGTCAGGAAGGGCCTTGAGAGACGCTGGGAGATCATGTGAGGGACACGGTGCCGTCACTAAGAGGATGGAGGCACAGCTGCAGGCTGCCCACCACACAAGAGCCCAGACCGGTGATGGAGAGGAACAGGGACAATGGGCATGTCCTGTGGGCATGAGGACAGTGCTGGGCAGACCTCCATGGCAGCCATAGGGGTCTCTCTGTGCCCTGACCCTCGCCCTTCCAAGTATGTCAGTGTTAGGAGAGTCACACATCCAAATGGCATTTGGCAGAATGCCTCCCACAACCTCCCTGTCCCTCATCCCCACACCCACAACGCTCTGCCCCGTGTCCCCACACAGCCCCCCGTCTGCTGCATTTTTGCACAACTTCCAGGAGGAGGAGGCTGGAGGGCTCATACTGTACTTCTGATGGACCCATGATGCACAGGGACAAGGACACACATCACAACTCCCTCCCTCCCTCTCTTCCTGCCTCTCCCTCTCAGAGTCCAGCTCTCCTGCCGGAGGGACCAGGTAGTGGAGCACTACAGCCCAGCTGACAACCAGAACTGCGAGCCAGCCTTCCAGGGAGCCTTCACAGGCATGGACCCTGCAGCCCCGGTCAAGCTTTCAGATGAGGCCGCCCGGCTGATGTCTTCACGGCAACCTCGAGATCCCCTGAGCCACAACCACCCAGCTGAGCTGCTCCAGGGTCCCCGGTCCTCAGTCCTCAGAGAGGAAAGGACGCAGTGGCTGTCTTAGACCACTGATTGTGGGGTAACACATTACAGGGTGGCAGACAACAAGCACAGATGCTGTAACCCGCAGCCCCTGTGGACTGCGCACGAGCCCTTGTCCTTGTCAGTCATCTGCCATCTGTCAGATGACCTGCCTGTTCTGTCCTACCAGGCACGGACCTGATTCAGATCACATTAACAGCGGACAATGGGACAATGTCAGTTCCCAATGTCAGTTCCAGTTCCAACGAGGCACGTCACCCGTTGTCACAATGCTCCCATGCCCGAGGCCACTATTATCAATGTGACTGTAATATCACTCAGTCAAGGAAATGCCAACTACAGAAAAATCCAAACCCCTATCTCAGCAAAAGATGCATTTCTCAGAGAAAAGTGCCTATTGTGCCCCAGCGCCTGCAGCTCCCTCCCTGGGCAGGTGGTCCTCCCCGTACCAGGAGCATCACCTGGGAACTCACTACCAAGGTAAAGTCTCAGGCTCCACCCAGACTCTGGGAGGTCCTCTGATGCTGGGAGCAGGGCTGGGGACTGGGAAGGAGAGATTGTGGGTGAGGAGCTGGAGGAAACAACTTCAACAGAGAGTCCAAGCCCCCCAGATCCGCAGGCACACAGAGCCATGGACAGGACAATGCCACACTCTAGAAAAGGTCAGGGACCCAGACACCACAAAAGAAGGTCAAGAACCACCTCCCTGACGCCCAGCCCCTGCCTGGAAGCCACACTGAGCTCACATTTCCTCCGAGGCAGTTAGTTGTTCGTAAACCCGTGCTTGGTGCAAGGACGTGCCTGGAAGCCATGCCAGTGAGAGAAGCCAGACCCCAAGAGCAGAGAGCATAGGACTCGGTTTCCGTGAAATGTCCAGAACAGGCAAAGCCATGGTGGGAGAGAGTGGATGTGCGGCTGCCGGAGGAGAGGATGGGGTGACCATTGGTGGGCTCAGGGCTTCCCCTGGGTGATGGGAATGACCCGGAACAGAGCACAGCTGCACAGCAGTGTGAATGTCCGAAATGCTACCAAGCTGTTCACATTAAAGTGGTTGATTTCATATACATTTTATCTCAAAAACAAACTAGCTTTGCCACAGTGATTCCATCCCACACCCTTACTAGTGACATCAGTCAGCACAGTCATTCAAAGGCCACTGGCCAGAGAATGGCCATCTGTGGTCAGCAGGCCACCCGCCCTGGGCTTCCTGCTGTAGGCTGCTGGGGTGCTGTGGCCGCCAGGTGGGTCCCAGGCTAGAAGACCCACGACACTGGGCAGGGTCTGGCCTGGCTGTGACGCGGGCACCCCAGCCGCAGCCCCGAGCCGCTGAGGTTACTCTGAGGCTGAGAGCCATGCTTGTGCTCCTGGCTCTGGGCTCAGGAGGATTCTTCCCAGAACAGCAGGATCTTTGATGCCCTCCCTCCCTGTCACCCTGTGGCTCCATCCCAGAGCCCCACCGCTGAACAACAAAACCAAGAGCAGGAGAGGCAGCGCCACAGGGCTCGGGCTCCCACATCCACCAGGCCAGGCGTCTCCAGACATGGGACACTCACTGCTGACCCAGCCAACCCCGGTGCCTCTTAGGCTGGTCCCAGGACTCCCACCTGGCCAGGGCAGCCTGCACCACTGCCCCCTGGGTGCCCCCTGGTGAAACCCTGCCACCCAACCCCACCACCCACCACACTGCAGCTGCACTCTGCAATGTCTGTGCTCCAGCAGCCTTCCCAGGACCCAGAGGCACCTGACCCTTGAGAAAACAGTCCTTGGGCCTGGTGGCTGGGTTTGAGAGCTAGTGTCTAATGGTGGCACAGGCCACCCCGTCCAAGAGGTTTGAAGCGTTTTGTTAAATCTTCCCCACGATCTCGTGCCATGGTCTGGCAGCTTGTCCCCCTGCAGCACCAGGCGGAGCAGAACACGTTCATGCAGAACAGACAGATCGTGTGTGTCCCTGCCCCACGGACGAGTGGCTGATGCTCTGGCTCTGGGCTCCCCCGAAGTGCCCACGCCGTGTCTTCCCCAGGACCTGGACCCCGTCTGGGGCAGGACTGCCAGCTCTCACTGGTCGAGCACCCGAGGGCCGCGAGCAAGGCTTCCTGAAGGCCTCACCAAGGGCCTGTGCGGCTCCTAGGGCAAAGCACATGACACAGCCGTGGCCCGTGGTGTCCCATGGGTTTCTGTGACCGTGAAGGCCGCTGTGATCGAGCGGGTCCTCTCCACACTGTGCGTGGCCTGAACAAGGGATGCACGTGCGCCCAGACACCCTAAGCGTAGGCGACACAGCCCTGCTGGCTTTCTGTCCCAATCCCAAAATGGCTTGTCCCTGAAGCAGCCTGAGCTGCTCACTCCGCCGTGGCTGGGAGGGGCCACGGGAGGGAGGCTTCAGTACCAGTCAGGCCACGTTCACAGAGCACAGCTGGGGCGCGGGAACCAGGGGGATGGTCTCGAGGAAGAGTGACGACCCAGCGGCTCCCGAGAGTGCACCCGCCTGTGTTGGTGCTGTTCTTCCCAGCCGGTGCCAGCCCTGGGGACAGACGTGGACACACGGGGCAGAGAACATCCCCAAGGGAGCAGAGCCCGGCAGGCAACATTCCCGTGGAATCCACCAGAACGTCTCAGGGCCTACGGCGGCGAGCGCGGGAGGACGAATGTCCAGGCAAAACCCAGGCCCCTCCAGCCGCCACTTGGAACACATTCCGGGTGGTCTCGCTCGACAGAACTTGCACCTCTTAGCGGCCACTGTTCTTTGAGCTCAGGATGCCCGTGTTTCCGACCTCGCGGCGCAAGCGCTGCAGAGGGCCAGCGGCAGGCTCCCCGGCCGGAAGAGACAGAGCTTCCCTGCCAGGCGGAGGCGGGCAGAGCACTGCCAGGACTGCATCCCGAGGGGGGCATGTGCTCCGGGCGGTCTGTCCCCGGGACCCCAGCTCAGGGCTCACACCCCAGGAGGTACGCCCCCGCCGCTGAGGCTGGTCACCGGCTCCCACATCCCACTCCCACATGTCCTCCCAGGTCACATGGCCCCCAGCCTGTCCCGATCCCGCCATCCCCCCTGCTCGCCCCCTGCCTGCTCCGTGGCTCCAGCCAGCCAGGGTGTCCCCTTGCCTCTGCTCCTCTGACCTCCCGGCCAATCCAGTCGCTTCTGCTCTGAAGAGCTCCCCGATGCACCGCCACCCGCATGTCCTCACTGCAGCTTCCAGCTGACCCCCGGCCTCCGCCTCCCACCCCAGCCGCCCACCGCTCCAAACACGTGGCTCCTTAAACCTCCTGTGGCCCCACTGCCTGCAGAGCAGAGCTCAGCGAGCCAGCCTGTCCCTGCCCAGCTGCACCCGGGGAAGCCACTGCTCATGGCTGCGTGGCTGTGCGCACGCTCACATGCGCCTACATGTGTGTGCCCGTGTGTGTACTTGTGTTTGTGTCCGTGGGGCCATGTGCCCACGCCCATGTGAGATCTGTGTGCATGCTTGCGTGCCCGTGTGTGCGTGTGTGCTCGCACGTGTGTGGCCGTCTAGCCACACTCGACTCCACGGCGTGTGAGTCACCCCTGCCCCCCGCCGCGGGGAGCGAAAGCTGGGGGCAGGCCAGCGGCTCCGAGCGGGAAGATAGGATCTAGCCAGACGGAGGGAGTGACTGCATCTCCAGGTGGCTGAAGGGGAGGAAGCTGGACGCGTTCCGAGTGTGACTCCGGTTCCGAGGGTAAAGCACTGGGAGCGACGTCGCCGTGCGCCATCGCTAATGAGGCGGCTCACGACTCGTCTGGACTCGCGTCTCCCCGGCAGGATGAAAGAGGAGCCCTGGGGGCTCCCACGTCACCTCAGTGTGCTCGGAGGCCCGGGCCTGTCCCAGCGTTCCCGGCCGGCGGGCTGCTCTCGGGGCTGCACATCAGGGTGAGGGGCACTCGAAAGACACCGTAGAAAACAAATCCTCCTGTCACAGCCCCGGGCTCTTGAGGACTCGGGACAGCCCCGCGCTGTGGCCACGGCGGCCGTAGTAAGAACGGGTTCTGTTCACCGCACTTCCACGGGGCATCCAGAACCCAACCCAGGTCCACCTGGTTCCCCAGCCAAGTCCCTAACTGGCCCCTCGGCCGCTCTGCAAAACCCTCAGTGGGACCCCGGGGTACGACTGCAGGAGGGGGGCATAGGGTCAGCTTTGGTCATGCCCTGGTCAGCTCTGGTCACTTGGCCCCTCCAACAGGCCACCCTCCCCCAGCAGGCTGGCTTCCCAGGGGTCCCCAGGGCAGGATGGGAGCCCATGGCCGCCGGGGGCATGAACTCTGCACGGGAGCGGCAGCGGGGGCGAGACGTCCCTCTCTGCGTGGCGTCCAGGTGGCCTTTTCTCATGCAGAAGATGGCTCAGAACGAGCCAAACAGGGAGAAAGCTTCCCTGATGTCGCCAAGGAGATCACTGGCGCGGGGCACTAGGGGCCGAGACTAGGGCAGCACTGGGAGCTGGAGCCCCCCAGCTGGGAGCCCCGGAGGCAGGCCTGCCCCACTGGGAGCCTCTGGGGAGCACCCCTGCCGTCTGGCCTCGGCCCGGAGGTCGGCACTCCCAGCAGCGGCCAGAGACTCACGAGACTGCAGGGCCGCGTCCCCGGCTCAGACTGTGGTTACAAACACACTTTCCAATAAAACGCCTGACACGCAACAGGAGTGGGCACACGGGGGCGCAGGTGCATGAACAAAAACTGGCCAAATCAACAAAACGTGGAGACAGACCCTCAGAGACTCCCATGGGAACAGCCAATACGTGTGAGAGTCTGGACCAGAAAAGAGACACCAGAAAAGGGAAATGTGCGTGTTTGAAACGCCCACGCAGGACCCACACAACCTGAGAGACAAGGACTCTCTCCGTTTCCTCCAGAAGCACTAGCGAGCTCCCCCCACCCCCGCCTCCCCGCGGCTGGGCGCTCCCCCTGGGCTCCGCAGACAGCCCGGGGCTCTCAAGGGGCAGAAGCCCAGCAGCTCTGGGGGCGACTCGCGCTGGCTTCTGGAGGATGACCAGGAGCCATCCCGCGGCTTGCAGCCCCGTGGCCCCTGGTCACGGCCTTCTCTGACTCGGAGTCCACGCCTCCTCCTAGGAGGACCCCGGGATGCCATCAGACCCACGTGGATAATGCAGGATCACCTCCCAGCTCGAGACCCGAAAGCGAGTCGCACCTGCCCAGTGTCTTGGTAGCCGGCCGGCAAGCTCGCCAGAGATGCCCTGGGGCTGGCAGCTCTTCAGGGCCCCGACTCCACCCCTCAGTTCCTGTCACCGAATCAAGGGCCTGGCGCACGGGCGGGACGGCAAGTTTCAATCACAACTGAAAAGGGAAACAGTAGAGTAGCCATTAGATCGGACAGAACACAGGTCCAGAAAGACAGGCGGGCAGAGGGAGACGCAGCGGGCACAGAGGAAAGCCCAGTGCTTTCTGCAGCGTCCAGGAGCAAAGGCCGAGAGCAGGAGAAAGCAGCGCTTGGAGACGTGGCCGCTGAGGGTTTTCTGGGACTGGCTGAATGCACGGATCCCCAGAAATGCTGTGCCCCAGCTGTGCCCCAGAAATGCACAGCTGGCGGGTCCGCAGGGAACCACGGAAAACCCAAGCGTAGGCGAGCATGTGAGAGCGGTCCCAAACCCACCGGCGAGTTCCCTGAAGGGGCCACAGGCAGTGGGCAGTGGGCGGGCCTTTCTAGGATGGAGTTTCGCCCCCCATCCCCCACCCCCCGCAGGTGCCCTGGGCACGCCTCCCTCCCCGTGCAGGAGCAGGGTGGGAACACGGAGACCCCGACATGCTGCCCCCCGAGGGCGCCACTCGCCACCAACACGTTTAGATAAGCAGGACTGGAGTGACGGAGAGGAGGGTGGGCACTCCTTCCAGAGCCCAGGAGCCCAGGAAAGTGTTGGAAGGCCAGCGGTTAGCCCACAAGCACCCTGGAGAAGCAGGGAGGTTGCGGGCGCCAGGCAAGGACCACGTACCCCACACGCATCTTCGCAGGGTTCCGGCGCCCACCGCACCCTCGACAGACCAACACTTCCCACGAGGGTGTGTGGACGTGGCCTGTGCAGGGCCATGGCCTCCCGGCCGCCTCCGGCAGCTGCCCGCTGGCCGTGGGGTCACACAGATCGCGCACGAAGGCATCTTGGCCACGGCTTTGTGGGCGTGCAGGCCCGAATCCCACGCGGAGGCTGAAGGGGCCGAGGCCACTCCAGGACAGGCTGAGAGAGAGCCCGAGGGCAGGGGGGAGGCCGGCCAGGCAGCCCCCGCGTGCTGGGGACAGGCCCCCGGGAGAGGCACAGGGCTCTGCACACGAGGTGTGTGCGTGCAGAGCAGGGTGAGCTCGCCCGGACCGCACAACCCCTGCAGCACCTGGGGTCGCTCACCCTCGCCTTTCCTCGGTTTTCAAACTGATTTTCCAAAATGATCAGAAATGGACTTTGCATTAAGAATTTTAAAAGTCTTTTTGCTTGTTTAAATCAGAGGCTGTGGCCGTGGTCCAGACGACGGGCAGCAGAGCAGGGAGCGTGGTGGTCAGAGCACGTGGGGCGCGTCAGGGGGGAGGCAGCCAGCTCCCAGGGGCTCCGGGGGCTGCTCCCGGCTCAGGCGTGGGAGGGCGGGGCGAGAGAGAGACACCAGGGCAGAACCCCAAGGTAGCCCACAGGAGGGGGCAGCAGAAGGAGGGGCTCCCAGCAGGGGACAGAGAAGCAGTGGGTCACCTGGAAGGGGAGGGGTCCCCGAGGACGGCACCCCAGGAGCCACGCTGGGGGGGGTCTAGGAGAGGCTGACCACGCCCGACGCCCAGCAGAGCGGCGATGGCTGCAGGACCTGTGACCTCGCGGCGCCCGAGGCCAGTGGGGGGGGAAGGCAAGAACCCAGACAGGGGGACCCCTGCCTGCCCCCAAGTGCTCTTGAGACAGAAGGCAGGTCCCAGAGCCCCCGCGATGGCGTCTCCTGGGTCCTACGTCCTTGAAGCTGGGGCCCTCAAAGGGCCGCCCCCTCTGGGTGATCCCAGCCCCAACCGCAGGCGGCTGAACACATGCGGCGGGAGCCGCGAGCACGGCAGGCGTGCAGTCACGGCCTCCGGGTGATGGGAACCGAACTGATCAAACCCAAACACGCCAACACGGCACCGCGGGCAGGCCGAGCGGGAACGGGCGGGCGGCTGCTGGGGGAGCAGAGGCAAACCCTCGCTGTAGGAAACCCTGCGCACGCAGGGAGGGTCCCGAACGAGCACCGGCCGACACAACAGGGCAGAGGCCGGGGGCCCAGCCCCCGCCTCACACGGAACCATCCCACGCCCCGCGGGCCAACAGCCTTGCTGCGTCTGCAAACAGGTGGGAGATCACCGCGCATCTGCGGACGGCCCGCGGCCGCACCCCGCCCCCACGAGGGCCTGGGGACCCCGCCCCACACCTCTCAGGAGAGCCAGTCTGCCGGACGCATGCGTCCGACCTCATGGGCAGAAGGGGACCTGCGGGGGATGGGGGCCCAAAGAGCTGTTAACTGTTACATGCATTTGAAAAATCTGAAAGGAAACTAATAGAATTAAAAAAAAAAATTCAGCTGAGCAGAATCTTGGCTGGCGGATTCCTACCTGGAAGACACCCCAGTTCGCAGGTGTGTCCACAGCTCTGAAGTAGGGGAGAGGCCCGGGAGGGGGGCTCAGGAGGGGAGCCGTGGTCCAAGACTCGGGTGTGGGCACCGCTGTTCCCCAACCCTTCCGCCCAGAGAGGCTACCTCCCTAGTGCCAGGCCCCAGGCGACGGCTTCTGGCCACCGGCTGTGAGCGAGGCAACCCCAGCACCAGGATCTGGTCCCGCCTGGTGCCGCTCCCCACGGCATTCTCCCACAACCACCGCCGGGGTCCTGGGGCCACCAGCCCACATGCGAGCTGCCTGGTGGAGGGACGCGCGGTGACGGGGCAGTGCTGGGCCGCCGTGCCGGGGCTCTGCCCAGCGCTCTAGCTGGTGGGAGCCAGTGCGGGACCCGCCGTGGGCCTCCAGTCGTCCGGGGGGACATCTCACCCCCTTGGATGTCCTGGAAACGCCTGTGGACGTAGGCACAGACCAGCTGGCGCGGCCGCCAGGGACGTCCTCGTACCGGACTCTTCAGATCCCAAACTGTCCCTTTAGAGCACCCACAATAAGGCTGAACCGCATTTTCAAAGCTTAATTTTAGTAATTTTTATTTATATTTTACATTCATTATCATTTGTAGTTTACAAATTAATTATAATTTGCATTTTTCACGTCCACAGGTACATTTAAATACCTGGGCAAAAAGTAATTTTTTGTAAACACCAAAAATACTTCCTAATTTTATATTTCACTTTAATTTACGTATTTTATGGCAATCCATTCACGTTTTGTACACTTTGAACATAATTATAGTTTTTAAAGATATTGTAGAGCAACGCTATTAATAGGTATTCATAAAAATCTTGAGTAACAAAATTAGTGATTTTGTTGAAGTAAGAGTAAGGAGTAGACAGTGCACGGGATTAAAAACACCTAACACGGCGCAGACGATGCCCGTCGGTATTTGATTAGACACCCAGCTCCGCCAGCAACCGCTAAACTCCGAGCATTTTCGCACGGAGCCGTGAGGTGCAGGAACGCCGAGCATCACGCAGCTCGATCAAGATGGGGGCAGAAAGTTTTACTTCGTTAGCATGGCTTCTGTGGTTTCCGTGTGTGGCCCCGGCAGTGGCCTTCCTTGCGGGCTCGCTCCAGTCCGCGGCTGTCTCCCGGGAGGGCCACGCGGAGGGCACAGGGCTCCGCCAGGGGGTTGGTGCAGCCCCAAGGGGCACGGCCCCCCGCGCACTACCCACACTGGCACAAAGAGCCTCCGCATGGCCCCAGGCCCACTCTGGCTAACCGCAAGTCACACGTGGTTTGGAAGCCTGGACGGCAGCACACGTGGCTACCAAGGCCAGACCCTGAGAAGCCCCCGGGTCTTGCCCCAGAGGAACCCCTCCCCAGAGTGCAAGTACCCTCGGGCCCCCCACCCCGCAAACCCGCTGGGCTCCGCTCCCCGCTCACGCGCCGGCCCGCCCGGGGACCCCCCACACTCCGGTGTCGCATGCGCAGCGCCCAGCTTCCTCCCGGCTAAGGCAGGGCCCCCTCCGCTGGCGGGGGCAGCCGTGTCCTCCGCGGGGGGGCTCGCCGGGCACTCAAGCGTGTGCGGGCTGGCGCACTGTACGTGATTCATGTGGCTCATTTATTAGGACAATCAAGCTAAATTTAGGTTAATGGCTTTTTAATCATTCTCTCGAGGGTACGTGAAAATACTTGAACGCAGTCCACAAGCGCGTAAGCGGGCCTATCTGTGGACTGGACGCCAGCCCGGGCGCGGGGGCGCAGGGGCGGCCAGCGGGCTGGCTGCAGGGAGCCTGCTGCGTCCCTGGTCCAGCACACAGACCGGCAGCCCACGCACGGCTCTCAGACACTTAGACGTGAATGCGCGTTCCGGGCCACATGATGGCCTGTCCAGCCCACCGCCCTGCTTGGTGAGCCTGGACACGGAGCCCTGGGGCGGCCTCTCCTCCTGTGTCGCCGGGCCCCGGGCATCCTCCCACCAGCAGCACAACTGAACATTCCAGACAGTGAATCCGGGGACACGGAGACAGGGCGCACCCCCGATGCGTTGCAGGGGACCCTCACCGGCCCTGCCAGAGACTCGAGCCTTCCCCCCGCCCTCTCCAGCGTAGCCTCCCCGGGCTCCCGGGCCGAGCACAGAGGCGAGGCCTGCCTCCCCTGCAGAGTAGCTCCGAGCGGCACACATGGCCACGGCGACGTGTCCACCACGTTCCAGAAGCCAAGCGCACCTTGCTGCCGTGACTACTCCAATCTCCCCTCATATGCCATACCAGCCGAGTGGCTAGAAAGCTCTCCTGCTCCCCAGGGGCTGCCCCCTGGGCAGGCTGGCCCCAGACAGCAGACGCCCCGCCTTGGGCAGAGTCCACGAACCACGGCCCCCACAGTCCAGCGGGCCAGGCACACCCACGCAGTGGCCTTGCCCTGTGGCACGTCTCGCTCTCTGCCTGACGTCCAGCTCTCTGTGAGGCCCCCAAACAATGTGGGTTCATACAGATGATGGTCTGAAACCAGAAACTACTGTGAAATACCCTTTAAAGGTGATCTCTAGGGGGTGAAGAGCCGGCATCTGATTTCCATATCCCTCCCTGGACCCAACCATCAGAGGAAGAATGGCAGAATGCAGCTCCCCCATCCCCTCCCCACGAGTGCCTGCGAGTGCACCCCCGAACAGCCAGACACTGTCACAGAGGCACCTGCACCGGGGAGGCTACGGCTGGACCAGTTTTGGTCTTCACCATACGTTTGTTGAATTCTGCCCATAACGTGTGACACGGGAATGATGACTACAGAGCAGGGACGGCGATCGCGTGGGTCCCACCACGGCAGGGACGGCAAGTGGCCCTGGGCCAGCACAGCAGATGGATAGCAGGCATGTATCTCTGGGCAGGGGACAAGGACTGGCGTCAGACCATGAGCCCCAGAGACGGGAACGTGAGGCCACGGGTGCCACGGATCCCTTCCCAGGGACGGGGTCCACAGATCCCTTCCCAGGGACGGGGTCCACAGCAGCACAGAGCTGGTCCCCAGGCAGACCGTGGCAAGTAGAGGGCAGACTGGAGGGTGCAGGGAGGGTGCGGGGAGGGTGCAGGGAGGGCCCTGCCAGGTGAGTGGCCTGCACAGAACAGAGGCACAGCCCTAAACACCCCTCAGCCCTGCCCTCACCGCACAGCCAGGAACCCAGCTCCCCAGGCCCTCGGGGGCCACGGCATTTCCCCCAGTCCTGTGGTCTCCACGGGCAGGCCCCCAAGGGACGTGCTAGGGACACTGGCCTTAGGGGTTGCGTTCTTGCCACATGGGTCCCAGCTGCCACCACAGGAGGAGAGCGACGTGCTCCAACGGCAGCCCACCCAGCTCTGCTGCTCTGGGGTCCCCGCTGAGCGGGCACCTGGCAGGGCGCCGGCTCCAGCTCCGCCTGGGCCCCGTGTCTAGCATCCCTGCAGACCCAGCGCTTCCTGCAAAGTGGAGGGCCGGGGTCAGGTGCCCGCTGCTCAGGCAGGCCCCAAAGCCACCGGGGCTTCTCGCCCGGTAGGAGCGTGCACGCACACGAGAGCGCAGGTGCACAAGCCCGCACACGTGGGGCAGCCTGCGGAGTGAGTGCATGCATGAGCGCCGCGGGCATGCACGCCGAAGGGCACAGGCCTCACTGAAGACGGGGACACGCTGGGCGGGGCAGGGCCGGGGGTCAGGCGGGAACCGGTCCAGGCCGGGGGCGCCCGTGAGAACCCCGGGCCGGCCCTGCCCCAAAGCTGCGGCTGTTTCATGTGGTTCCAGCCCCTTGAGCGCATTACCCGGGATTTCAAAGAGCCGTTAGCGCAAGACAATCCCTGTCTCTCGTTTCTTTCTGAACGGCTTCCAACGTCAGGTCCTCTGCCAGGACGGGGAGCCCCACACGCACACGCACACGCACACACGCAACCCGAAAGGGACCTGTCGGCACCGCTTCCCGGCAGCACAGGGAGGCCGGGGGCCCGGGCAGGCCCACGAGGTCGCTGCCGCGGGGGCCCGAGGGGCAGGCCCTCCCCACTGCCCTCATGGACAAGCCCATCCCCCCACGCTGGCGGCTTCCAGGTCTGTGACCCCCTCCCAGCGGGGCCCTGCTCCCACCCCTGGAGAAGGCAGGCTGGCCCCACAGCTCTGGAGCACGGTCTGGGCTCCCTGCCCTGGGGGAGCAGTGGCCGCCGCACCCGGGCCAGTGGGAGCTGCGCCAGGGGTTGGGCACCTCGCACAGGGGGCACACAGGCCTTCAGAGTGCAGGTCAGTGGCTAGGACGGCAGCGGCCTGGGGGACAGCGCAGCCCCACGGCCTCCCCCAACTATGACCCCCACCCTCACCCGGCACCCGGTACCCCTCGGACCACCCCCAGCCCCAAGTGCTGAGCTCCGTTCTGAGCGGGGTCCCGAGAGCCCGGCCCGGTGGGGCCCCGTGGAGAGGCTGAGCCCCCTCTCACCCCCGAGAGGACCGGCACCAGCACAGCCTGGGGCTCCAGGGGAACAGAAGCTGACAGCTACAGAGGCTGGGGCGCCACAGGCCCCCACGTCCGCAGCTAGAGCAGGGCTTCCCTGACCTGTGCGTCCACGGACGGGAGGGCGGGAGGGGGCCACTAGGGCCAGTGCCACCTCCCCATGGTAGGAGACCCCACTCTACACACGGGCTCCTTTCACCTACAGCTGCCCCCCGGGAAGGGATAAACGGAGTCAAAAGAAAAGTAAGAGCAGAAGACCACCACGAGTACCCGTGTCCTCAGGCCGGCCGGCCTCCGCCCGCAGCGCCACCACCGCCCTGCGCACACGCATCTATGGAGAGGTGGGGCTGAGCCCTGCTCCCCAGCGGGGGCATCAGCCTCTCCAGTTTGGGATGGGAAGGCCAGGCCGGTGGGGAGGTGGCCATCACCTCCCGGGCCCCACCCTCGGAAGCAGGAGTGGAGGGAGAGGGGCAGGCCCACTCTGGGGGGGAAGGGCGCAGAGAAACTCCAAGGGGGGGTGAGGTGGGGCGGGCACTGCGGTCAGCTCGGCTAGTGCCAGAGCGGAGCTCGTGTCACCACGGGAGCTGAGGAGGCGGGGTACACAGCTGGCACTGGCGTCCATGGGACGAGCCTGGCTGTGCAGGGCTGCACGGGAGGCAGGGGCGCTGTGAGGGGTGGACGGCGGGACCCCAACTCCTCAACCTGCGGAGGGCACAGCCCATCCTGGAAGCAGCAGGGGCGCGGCGGCTCAGAGAACAGCCCCCAGAGCAGAAGCCAGCCGCCTGCACGTCCCCGAGGCCCCGAGCGGGCACCGCGCCTCCTCGCGCTCACAGGGAAGAACCAGCGTCCCAGGCCGGCCAACAGCACCTGGTCGCCTCCGAGTCTGGCCGGAGTCGCCCGCCTTCCGACGTCTGCAGACCCGTGTGACCTCAGCGTCCTGCCGGGTCTCCCCCAGGCCCTGTGTGGTGGCAGGGAGCGCCGCGCTCCGACAGGCCGGCCACAGCGGGGCTGCTGACCAGGCGGCCCCCGCAGGGAGAGGGCGCGGCGGGCGGAGCACAGGAGACAGCAGCTCTCTGAAGCACACTCTTGCCATGGGACACTTCGCTGGGGGCCTCCGCCGTGAGCCCTGGTTGCAACCCGCCCTGGGTTTTTGCAGGGTTACGTAAAATTCAACAAGGACAAATACAAAGAGAACTGGGGGAAAAATAGAGAACTTTATTTTTAACATAGTAATTAAACTCCACCACAGAGCAAGGACATGAGATTCTTTGTTTCCATTTAATAAATACAAGTGAGTAAAAATACTTTGTTTGCAAAGAGACTGACTCTCTTCCTTCTCCAGACTTCCCCGGAGTCCCGCCCGCACAAAGCACTCCCCTCTGCGGGGAGAAGCCTGCAAGTACTACTTGGGCACAGGACCTCTCCTTCCCTGATGCCCTTCCAAATCCAAGTTCTCGGACTGAACGTCCACCTTACAACGGTTCCCCTCTGAGAGAGAAAGAGTCCGGGTCCCTTCCGGAAGCCCCGTGGAGACGGAGCCCCTCCCGCCAGCACTCGTCAACGCCAAGAAAGGACACGTCAGCTCTCAGCGTCCGAAAGGGGGAAAGGATAATGGAAAATGTAACCTACTGTGTCTTACAGACGGTCCCTTTTTTCAAAAAATAGAGATTCCTATTTAAATTTAACCTGTCTCAAACATGCCAAACGTCTGATTCTGCGCGCAACAGATCTGTTATTGCTTGTAACGGAGCCCCTGGCGCTGTGCGGGCGGGCTCCGGGACCACAGCGAGATCACAGAGCACAGCCGAGTGCCCCGCCTCCACCCTGCGGCGGGGGGACCCCCACCCCCACCCCGCACGCCACCCAAGGTCTGGGATAAGGCACGCCCCCGTGCTCTGCACTCACAGGGTGAACGTTGCCTTCCAACCAAGCTGCAAAGAACAATTCTGTCTCCGTAGTTCCGTCGCCGCTGCAGCCACACGTACAGAAGCTCAGAGCTCCCCGTGTTCACATGGGGCCACGTGTTCCCGTCCTAGTGATGCGCAAGTCAGCGAGGACACAAATGCGAATTGGCTAAATATGACCGGGAAGATAGCGTCTGTCTTCACAGCCAGCAGGAAGCCTCTCTGACGCACCCCATTTCCCATTAATCCATATTTTTAAAAAGTATTTATTTCCTGAAAGTATCTCTAAGTGTGATGGCTGGTAATACACCACAAACAGACAGATGTAATGAGATTATAAGGAAACACGCAGGAAGTACCAGGAAGCACGGAAGCCAAGTCGCGCCGGTCCCGGGGCCCACAGAGCCAGCCGTCCTGCCGGCTTCCGCTCCAGCTGCGAGGCCATCTCCTCAAAGGCGCATCACTGGCCCCAGCCCCCCAGAGTGCGGCACGCGTGCCCGCACCAACTGCGACAGAAAGGAGCCACCGCCTGTGCGATGTGCGGGCGCCCCAGCCGGGACAGGGGTGGGCACCGCTGTCACCATCTCCCCGAGCCGCTGGGCCAGGAACACGGTAACACTGCCGCTGGCCGTCATCATCCCACACACACCATCGTGTCAGAAGAGAAGCCTGTTCAGAGCGGGAAAGGGAGGGAAAAGATGCTGTGGTTCTGCAAGCTTGCCTTTTTTGGTACCAGCACAGAGTGTCACTGTCACTACGCGTTCAGCAGAGAAAGCCCGGCCACGGCGGGGCGCCGTGGGTGCGCGTGCGCGAGGGCGGCCTCAGAGCCCCAGGGACTTCTGCGCCAGCTGCCTGGCCACCCGGCAGAACTGCTCCCGGTCATCCCGCCACATCTTGGAAGCATCCACGTTGGCGCCACTCTCATCATTGGGCTCTGAAAGAGAAGGGGACGCGCGCCGTGTGATGGGGGCTCTGGAAAGCCAGGGCCTGGCAAGGTCTTGCATCTCAAAGCCCCTGTGGGACCTTCCGGGGGTTTTCCGGAGCCAGGTCCCAGAGACAAATGCTAGGGAAGGAAGTCAGCTGTCCAAGAGACAGACGGGGGTGCCTGAGAGGCGGCGTGAAGTCAGGGACACGCGCATGTGGCACGAAGACCCACCCTCAAGATCCCTACGTCCCGAGTGTCTTGAAGACAGACATTCTATCTTGCTCTGGAAACCCTGGGCCCCCCCTCCTCCCTCCAGATGCCCGCCCAGCTCCTGCCAGAGGTCAAGGCGAGGTCGACGCCTGGCCCAGGGGCACACCTGCCCCCAGCAGGGCCCCCAGGCAGATCATGACACACACAGAGGCAGCAAGGCAGGGAGCTAGAGGCCTGGAGCGGGGCCGGGAGTGGGGTCGCGGGGAAGGGAGCAGGACCACTGGGAAGCGCTGGATCAGAGCAGAAAAGACAGCCAAGCAGCCAGCAGCAAGCAGGACCCCAGCTACCCCCTCATGCCCCGGCCTCGGTTCCCTCTGCGGCCACCACGTCTCTGCCCCTCCAACCACGATGACTTCTTTCCTCCCATTTATTCAATGAACCCTTCCTCGGCAGGTCCTGTGCAGGGGACCGGGGGGCGGAGGCACACCGTCCAGAGCGCCCGCAGGCCACGGCCATCCCCACGTGCATCGTTCCAAATCAGTGCTACCAACTGGGCGACGGGAGAGGAGGCAGCAGAGGACTGGGGGTTCTGCGGCCTCGAGGAGGGGGTGCGCTCAGAGGACCCCTGAGCGGGCCCGACTGCAGGGAGCCAGCCTGACCGCCTGCCCAGCACCCGTGCCAGCAGGAACCCCGGGGCCGGGACGGCTCACAGAGGACCAAGGGCTGCAGCCCCTCCCGGCAGGCCAGGACGGAGGGCGCCGAGCAGGGCTGCTGGCCGCCGCCGCGCTGGAGAAGCAGCTCAGAGCACAGGGCACGCGCTCTGAGAGCAGCGTGCGACAAATACCTTAAAACCTTCTCTTTTTTTTAAAGCAAGCTCCACACCCAGCGTGGGGCCCAGCCCCGGCTCGAACTCACAACCCTGAGATCGAGACCTGAGATGAGGTCAGGCGTCGACGCAACCGACCGAGGCACCCAGGCGCCCCTACATTAAAGCCTTTTAACAGTCAGCTTGGGATTCTCCCTCCCTCCACCCCCCTCACTCTCTAAAACAAGTAAATCTTTAAAAAGAAATAAAACCTTAAAAAAAAGAACTTACAGCAAAGCTGTCATGGTACAATGCACAGCTGACCTCTGCAGACAGCCGGCCCACCGCCTCTCACCTGACGTGTCCCCTCGGCGCATGGGGGGAGCTGAGTGCCTCTGCCCTCAGACACGCACGGACATCGTCGCCTTCGAGCCCCCCGAAGGGCCCACTGAGGCGCCCCAGCCTCCCGCTCTGGGCCTCCCACCCCTCCATTTCTTTCCTTCCTGGCTGTCTAGGCTATCGCCCCGTACGTTCCCTGAGGACCCCTCTCCTTCCTCGTGCCCTTCCTCGTGCCCTTCGTCTTGCCCCTAGGCCACCGCCTCATGCAGACGCGAGCTCGCGGCCTCACCTTCACAGCTGGCCGCGGCCACCAAGGATGGACACCGCCACACCACAGTGTCCTCCCAACCCTGCCGCCCCGGGTTCCTGTCCCGGACACGGCAGCCTCTACCCCGGCGCTGAGGTCAGAAACACAGGAGTCGCCGTGCACACCGGCGAGCCTCAGTCTCCCAGATGCCCCTGAGCTCGTGGCCCCCGCAGCCGTCCCCGGGCCTGCCCGGAGTCCTTTTCCCCCAGGCCGCTGTGACACCAGCCCGACAGGCTCCCTGCCGCAAGGACGGTCTCGCTGAGGCGCGGCTGCACAGCCTAACGTCCCCGGCTAAGCTGGAGCGGGACCCGGTGCTGGCGGTGTCCCCACTCGAGCCAGAGGCCTCGCCCCGAATGCCTCTCCCAGCCCCTTAGCTCGGTACCTCCTCTGCATCCCGGACAGCGCCGTCTCGGGGCCGCCCGACAGCCCCCGTGTCTCCGGCTCAGGATGTGTCAGTGACTGGCAGCCACTGGAGGATCTGGGAAGTCCCCTCAGAAAGCGGGCTTCCAGCTGGGATCCAGGACACACTGCGCCTGACACCCCGGGACCCAGCGTCTGCGACACGGCAGGTGCCCCAGGAAGCACCCGCGGCACGAGCGCGGGGCCCGAGGACCAGAACGCAGCTCATCCTGGCCCAAGTACAAACTCAGAATCGCGAAAGCGTGCTTACACTCGGAAACGCGTATGCAGGTAATCCAGTGAAAATGCAGAAACCGGCAAACGTTGGAGGAGCCACAGGAGGCCGGAGAGGCAGCCCCAGGCCGCCGGGCTCCCCCCGCCGGGGCCGGGGCGGCCGCATTACCTGCCAGCATGCTCACCACCGACAGCAGGATCTTCTCCACGCTCTGCACGGGGCTCCACCGCTCGGCGCTGCTCTCGTAGCCCATGGGGTCGTCGCCCGGAGCGTGAAGAATGGAAATGCACACTCTGCCGTCAGGGTAGACTGCGGGGTCAGGACACAGCATGTGAGCCGAGAGAAGCGGGACACCGCACGGCGAGGCGGTGAGCGGCGCGGACGCAGAAGGCTGGCCCGGCTGCAGCCACGCGCGCTCCAGGGCACATGGCCGGGCGGCCCCGCTCACTGACCGGCCTCAAGCCTCCTCGGCCGTCCGTCTGGCCCCAGGCGCCCCCGATGGCTCCGCCTCCACAGGG
Organism: Nasua narica; assembly: GCA_028533885.1. Taxonomy (NCBI): domain Eukaryota; kingdom Metazoa; phylum Chordata; class Mammalia; order Carnivora; family Procyonidae; genus Nasua; species Nasua narica. The sequence goes on from CM052799.1 coordinate 194,678,696, forward strand.
ACTGTTTGGGGTTTTTTGGAGTACTGTATCTAACAGCACTAAATAAATGAAAAGTTACCTGGTAGTGAAATAGTTCAGCAAAATAACTCTTGTAACTAGGATTACTCACAATAATTTTCGGAGCTGATTTCTGAGATTTTCCTAATTCTGCCATGAAATCCTGGAACTAACGGGACCGTGGAAATCTATGTCCACGGCGCAAGGATGAAGGCAACCAGGATTACTGCGGCCTCAAGAAGGAAGGTGCCCCGGCCTCTCCCAGGGCCAGGGCCTCCCTCTGACGGAAAGACGGTCGCCTGGCCCCCCGGCCCCCCTGGCGCCTGTGTCCCGTCGAAGCCACGCCCACCGCGCAGCATCGCGACGCAGACACCAGCGCTCTGGGTCAAGAGAAATGTATCTCGAGCCACAGCGTGCGACCGATCCTATCGAGGACACTGCAGTGCCTGTCACGTCTCTCTCACATGGGAGAGACTCGGGCGGCTCAGCGTGTGCCCAGGACAGACTCAACTGTCAACCATGAGACCGGTAAGTTCCAATAGCAGAAACAACAGGCAATTCAGAGTAAACGGACGTAATTCCCCTACGCACGTGAGCTCAGAACCCCGACCACCGAGAAACCCGCGCGGCTCTAAGGGCCTCCGTTCGGGACCCCATTCCTTGTTCCTCCGACCGCCCCACCCCAGCGGGCTCTGCCGTCTGGCCGCCCGGAACCCGTGCGACCTCTCGCAGACAGAAAGCGTGGGCCAGTCTGTCGTGGACATCAGGATGCCCCCTACAGTGCCCGCGCACGGCCTGGGCGCCCACAGCTCCGGACGGTCTCTCCGCCTCGAGGTTCCGACTCCAGCCCACCCCCACGTGGCCACGGGCACCCCAGAAACCCAGAGAAGCAGCTGTGTGCCTGCCCCCTCCTCTCTCGTGGGGCACCTGTTTCCCACCCCCAGCCTCCCTCTGCTCCCTCCCTTGTCAGTGCCCAGGCTTGGCTCTCCGCTCTGTCCTCGGGCCGCCACGCTGCGGTCCCAGCCCTGCAATCTGTCCTCCACACCACAGTCAGTGACCCTTCAAAGGCCACGCTGGCCACACTACTCCATCTCTCACCCCGAGTCCCTCAGGGGCTGTCCCCGCTCCTGGCACAAATACTCCTTCTTAACGAACAACCTGAACTGCTCTGGCCGCTTCGCTCCCTGCCCAGGGCCTCTGCACGCGCTGGCCCCTCCTGGCCCCTCACAGACCGTGCGGTAAGTCCCCCTGCTCCTGGGCAGGTGGTGAACTCGGCCGCCACCCCCACAGGGCGCCCTCGCCGGCCTCCCGGTGTGACTTGACATTTACCTATATTCTTCCATCCAGGTCTACCCCTGCCCTCAGACGGGGAGCTCCTGACGGTCGAGGCCCCTACCTCTTATCATCTGCTCACCCGTGTCCCAGCAAGTCTCGGCAAATGGGCTGAATCATCCTGCTGAAGTATTTACAGACTGACCGATTTGGTAAACCTACTAAGCAGTTCTCAAAAATAATTTTTACAAAACAAAAACAACACACATCCACTTATGCTCTTTAAAAGCTACTTGTATTAATTCTCTGGATCTCAGACTCTTCTGGACGTGGCATCAAATCACCCATTTGAGGCCGCCTGGTCTCCGACACCACGTCGCAGGCCCTCTTCTGAACACACTCGCCTTCAATACAACCCCATTATCTTGTAAGTGCCCACAATCCTCTTCATAGTTGCAAAATTTTACAATTTGAAATTGCTGACTTCAATCAACTCTCTCTCTCATAACGTATTTTAGACAGAAACTCCTGAACGTATGCCGAAGTCTACAGCAGCGTGACGGACGCCCACAGGCACGCACCCCAGCCTCAACCGCTGCTCCCTCGCGGCCAGCCTTCTCGAAAGAACTAGTGTTTCTGAGTACCCACGCGCACACAGAATTGACCCGTGTGAGATAAGAAAAATCCAAAACGCTCTCTCTGAGGAGGGAGCGAACCACCCACACGTAACGTCAGTGGGACACGAGAAGATCCAAATGAGGGTCTGGACTGCAAGTCCATCAGGGGGGCGCCATCCCGAGCCCCCTCTCGGCAGGGGTGGGGGTCTGGGCAGGCCTCCCCCGCGTGGAGCGGCTCGGACCAGCGCAGGCTAGAGGAGAACTGCAAGGTGGCTTCGTTTGTAAGCCACGGGGTATCAAAGGCTCAGAAAATTCTGGAAATGCTCTCATGAATTAGTCTTGAGCTATTTTTTTCTAAGATTTTATTTATTTATTTGACAGACACCACAAGCAGGCAGAGAGGCAGGCAGAGAGAGAGGGGGAAGCAGGCGCCCCGCTGAGCAGAGAACCTGATGGGGGCTCGATCCCGGGACCCTGAGATCATGACCTGAGCCGAAGGCAGAGGCTTTAACCCACTGAGACCCCCAGGCGCCCCTAGCCTTGAGCTATTTTATATGCAGAAAAGCACTGAGAAAAGGAATCCAATTCAAGTGAGAAAATATTTCATTTCTACAAAACAGCCTATCTTACTAGCTTGTCTTCTCCACAACTATGAAGATCATGATTTTAGCGGCAATCATCATTTATAAAAAGGAACATTATCCTGGGGCACCTCGGTGGTTCAGTGGATAAAACGTCTGTCTTCAGCTCAGGTCATGATCTCAGGGTCCTGGGATCGAGCCCCGCATCAGGTTCTCTGCTCCCTCTCCCTCTGCTCCCCCTGCTTGTTCTCTCTTTCTCTCTGTCAAATAAATAAATCTTTTAGGGGCGCCTGGGTGGCTCAGTTGGTTGGGCGACTGCCTTCGGCTCGGGTCATGGTCCTGGAGTTCCGGGATCGAGTCCCACATCGGGCTCCCAGCTCCGTGGGGAGTCTGCTTCTCCCTCTGACCTTCTCCCCTCTCATTCTCTCTCTCTCTCTCTCAAATAAATAAATAAAATCTTTAAAAATAAATAAATAAATAAATAAATCTTTTAAAAAAATTTTAAAAAAAGAAAATTATCCTAAAGATGATTAAAGATACAACATATCTTCTTACTAATTCTCTTATCTATAATCCCCTCTTGCAAAAGGAAGAAATAACCAGAGCCATTCAGAAATTCCAATTCCTACTACTAGACACTTTTCCAACGTAAGTCCATAAATTTATTTAATGACGTAATTTCCCCCTCTTTAAAATACATGTTTTATTTTAGAAAAAAAATTTACAAAAACAAAAAAAGGATCCCATTATTGGAAAATCACTTTCAACATTTTTGTGCTATGTTTCCAGATATATACATTTACAAGTGAATTTTTTTCAAAAAAAGTAAATTGTAACAAGGGTGATTACACATAACCTCATTCAACATAGAATTATCATTCTATGTCATTAAATATTACCCTAGATCATTGAAAATATCTGTGCCACACTCTGACGTACGGTCTAGTGCGGCTCGGCTGCGAAACACCTAGACTGCTCCGAATGGTCTCCCCTGTCAGAGCCCACAGCGGGCCAGGGGCCAGAGTCACACTGTGCGCACGCCCCGCTCGTGTCCTCTGATTGACTCGCCGCAGGAAGGTGTGGACAGGTCAGACGGCGCCCAGCATCGGGTCCACGTTCTCCTTCACCTACATCACATTGTCTTGCAACTGATGTCACCACCAGGAGGAGGTGGCCTCGGTCTAACGCACAGGTAGCACCTCCCATGCTCTGCGTCCCGGACAGCGCCTGTCCCACGCACACAGCCCCGCGCCTCCCTGGTGGAACCACGCCCCACAGCACTTACTGTTGGGATGAAACATCTCGCAGGTAAATCTCATCTTTGGGGGACTTAATGGGTAATCCAGTGGGAAGCTCAGGATGGCAGGAAAGACCCCAAACTCAAAGCAGGTGTCTTCTGGGCCCCTGGGAGACAGAAAGGACAGAGAAGCTCAAGTAGGGTTTTCAGCGTCCACCACAGTGTAGAAGGTGCTAGGCAATGTCTTCTGCTTTACAGACGCACATGAAAAGATTATGTAAGTAATAATGACGTGCTGGTACTTCTTTCTGAATGGGGAAGTAACGTCTCATCGTCCCTGCAGTCTGGTAAAGACTTAGGGACAAGCACAAGCACTGCGTTACAAGCAGTGTCCGCCTTAATGGAGGTAAGCGTGGGGCAGCAGAGCCTCAGAGAATCTGGGATCAGAGGAAAGAGCAAACAGCAACACTGGGAGACCTGAGGGATTTTGTTTTCTATATGTGTGCTGTAATTTCACGTGAGGATAAAGACACACTTTAGGCACACGTTATGGCACCACTGTATTAAATAAGGGTTAAGAGTTGTTATTTCCAAGGCTATTTTGAAATTTTTAAATGTGCCCAAGAAGTAATTTTTGTCACCTTGGAGAAACAGATAAGGAGCACCCCCGTGAGCACTGGCTCCGCTCCTACGGGAGGCCAGGCGTGCACCCGCGCAGCAGAGCTGGGCCAGCGCTCGCCGGGGCGCTCCGTCACGGGCGCCCGTGTGCCTGTCTGCCGGCCTTCCATCCCCGACACACGGAGAGTGGCAGGGACGGGAGAAACCGCTCCTGAGTCCTGTGAAACGTCACCACTACACTTGGGAGTTAACACTTTCCGGCCCCCTGCGCGAGCCACGTCGGCAGCAGAGAGGAAGACCCCCCTCTTATGGGTGTGTGCCAGGGCCGCTCCTGCGACCCGTCTCCGTGTGGCAAAGCCGTCCCTCTCTCTCGGAGGGCCCGTCCCACCGAGCCAGGACGCGAACCAGCCACTCTGCGAACTCAATGCCCCAGGAGACCGAGACCCAGGCCGGCTGCGGGGGCAGCTCAATGACGGAGACAGGCTGCCTTTCCAGGTGAAAACCAGATACAGCGCAGGAAAAAAAACAGCTGAAACAGATCTATTCCAAGACAACCTTCGTGGTCTAAAAATCATTTTTTCATAGTACAAATTTGTTTCAAATCAACAAAACTACTTCGATTCAGCAAAATAATATAAATTTGCAAAGAGCATCAACAATGTTTATGTCCACAATTAAAGGAAAAAGACAAAAAATTCAAAAGGACACGGAACAGAGGGCTTTCCTGCACTCATGAAGCCGCCCAGGGCTTCTGACGGCCGCCCAGGTCGCACGCCGGGAGGAAGGGGGCCCGGCTGCAGCAAAGCCGTCAAAATGACACAAGGTGAGAAGTGTCTGGGAGAGCCCATTTTTTTCTTCCTATTTAAGAGACCAACCTTGACTTTCAAACCTGTGCCCTTGCTACTCTGGGGGGAACCAGAGTGAGCGGCTACTTTGTGTTGCAGGTATGAGCGTCCCGACAGCACCCAGAGCCTTGGCGGGAAAGCAGGGCCGGGAGAGCCACAGGAAAAGGGACAAGTGCGGGGCAGGGCGCCCATCCCAGAGAAGGGGCTCTGGTGGCAAAGGGAGCAGCGAAGGGAGCGCCACCACCACAGCGGCCCAGGCGGTGGGAGGCCTGCTCTGCGCGTCCCGGCCCGCACGCCTCTTCCTCTGCCCGCAGACCCGGCACAGAGCAAGGACGAGAGATGTGCGATCCCCCCCTCTGCCGGCAGATGGCGACTGCCCCCCCACACCGGTCGTCATCCACAGGGCCGGGCTGCGGGGTGTCTGCCAGCTCCGCCCCCCCTTCCTGCGATGCTGGGAAGGCCGGCGATGGATCGCAGGGCGCAGGCAGGGCAGTGCGGACTGGGAGCGGGGCGCACACGCAGCTCACAGGGCTCCCGAAGGCCGGGTGGACGCAGGCGTGCTCTCTGAAGGCAGCTCTGGCCGGCGTCAGGAATGCTCCCCAGTGCCTCGGTGGTGCAGGCACGCCGGAGTCGGGGGAGGGCAAAAAAAGTCTGGGGAGTGTTGTGGAATAAGCCAAACGGTATTTGCTCAACACTCTGAAAACAGTTCTTTGTTTCTCATAATAGGGCTTTCTTTAACCTTAAAAAAAAATAAGTCCCCTGGGTTGTCTGTGGCCTCAGAAACCTGATCAAATATTTCCTTCAGGGCTCCCACATCTTAAATACCAAAGCTGTCTTCAAGTGGCCCGGTTCGCTACTGGTTTGAGACGAGGGTTTCCTCCTCCAGGACGAGCATGCAGGGGGCCCGCACATGCAGCTGCGCGCCTGCTGACTCTGGAAAATGCTATCGCGGCAACTCCTGCCCCGAGACCGAGAGGCGTTATCAGTGTTATTTTTGGACGAACTTTGGTGCCGCACTTCCCTCTCACTAAGGGCCTCGTCTCAAAAATCCCCAGGTAAAACAAAGTACAAGAAGAAAGGAAACAAACTCATCTGAAACAAATTCTTCAAAGCCAGCAAGTTACTGTCCAACTCTTCACGAAAACCGTGGTCTGCACCATTTCAGAGCTCTGAGGGACGGACTCCCCGTCCCTGCGACGGGCAGCCGAGGGAAACCCCACAACCGTGCTCTACCCCGTAAAGGAAAGCGCATCCGGAGCCGCTCGCTCCGGCCGGCGGACTGCGGGCCCACCGAGGCTGAGCAGGCAGAGAGGACACACTCGCGGCCTAAAGCTGGCCACTGACGAGCCATGCTCTCCCTTCGAGAAGGTCCACGGCCCAGCTCGCCATGAGCTGCCGGGCGCCCGCAATCGTTCACCCCCAACACACTCGCTCCCTTGCAGCGTCCCTGAAACCGGCAGAAATGCTCCTTTAGTCTCTCTGCCCTAAATTCAAGTGAGAAACTGCTCTCCCTCGCTTCTCGCGTCCCTAACAGGAGAGCCCCCGGGCCTGCGGACGGGAGGCCGCGCAGACCACAGCGCTTACTGTGCGCCCGGGTGTGTCTGCGTGGGAGTGAACCATCGCCCGCCAGGAATGTTCCCGACCCGCGGCCTGCACGTCACTCCGGCCGGCTGTCCTCCTTTTCCAGTCTGTTGCAGCACAAGG
>CM052799.1:194711827-194728654 GCA_028533885.1 Nasua narica
GGGGACGGGACCGGGGACGGAGACGGGGGGATGGGACCGGGACAGGGGACGGGGGACGGCGGTGTGGGGGTCGAGAGTGGGATGAGACCAGGGCCGGAAAGGTGGAGATGGAGGCTGGTGGGGCAGGGGCAGAGGGCCCGGCGGGGGCTGGGCAGGCCAACTGCTGGCTGGGCAGATTTCATTAAGGGTGTATATTTTTTCAGTGTAACCCCCATGAGAAGGGAGATGAAAACTGAAGGTCCCGCCTGGAGGTTCAGATCCACCTGTGACACAGGGCCATTTCAGGGTGACTTTCAGGCCCAACTGCAGGTAAAGCAAGAAGGTCCGTGAAGAGGGCCTTGGTGTCAAGCCTTTGAGCACCTTCAGAGAGGCTTGGGTCTGAAAGACATTGGCCACCGTGGTGGGTTTCCTCTGCATCAGCGGGCCCCGCGGTTCGTCGGGGCCCCCAAGACCTTAGCCTCCAGGAAGAGCAGAGCCCCAGGGAGGCCTGAGGGGGCAAGGAGCAAGACCCGCCCATCTGCCCTGCGGCCGCTGCTCCTGCTCGGGAGGGACCCCTTGCTTCCCTGGCTTCTCCACAATTCCGTAATGTGGGTCGGGTGGAATAGCGAGTCCTTTTTTTGGAATCATTATGGCGGTTCTGTTCCCAGTGGGCCCATGCGATTTGGTGATCTAGTTATGCTGCTCAGAGCCTCGCTCTTAATGACTAATACGAAAGTCAACACATTTAGTATTTCGTGGCTCTGCCATGCGAAGACTTACACACCTTAAAAAAGAAAAGTTTCGGGCACCTGGGGGGCTCAGTGGGTTAAAGCCTCTGCCTTCGGCTCAGGTCGCGATCTGGGATGGAGCCCCGCATCGGGCTCCCAGCTCAGCGGGGAGCCTGCTTCCCCCTCTGCCTCTGCTACTCCCCCTGCCAGTGCTCTCTCCCTCCCTCTCTCTCAAGTAAATAAAATAATTTAAAAAAAAAAAAAAGGCTTTTTTTAAATGCTACCTCCACAGCATGTCTGTCTTACCTGCACCCTGCACTCCTGTATAGGATCCACTGTATGATGTTCTGTGCGGTCTACGAGCATAACGTAGGATTGGTTTGTTACTGTCTGCCTCCTACAACCACAGACGCCTTCACGAGGGCAAGGAGTTTTCATCTTTAGTACCTGAGCCGGCAGTCAGGATCTGCTGCACTCAGTGAAGCTTATCGATGCAATCACGCCTCCCAAGTATGCATATTTAGGGGAGAAGCATACAAAAAAATGTACACCAACCCCATCTTCTCAGATGAGTAGGCCATCCACTGCACAGAGGAAAAGAGTCTTATCTTCAAACACCAAAGACCTTGAGAAGCCCAAACTAATGTCCACATTGGTCTGGCTCCAGAATCTAACTTCTCTTTACAGATGACACCCGGGAGAGGAAAGGTGTCGACGCCAGCTCCACCCTGCCGCAGCTGGAGAAGCTCGCGAGGGGCGAGCGAGCCGAAAAGCCAGGACGGCCGTGTGCGGCCTGCGGGGGCGCAGGGGGCGGCCCTCAGGTGAACACTCGCTTTTCCCATTCAGTGGCTTCCCCGAATGGTCCGTACGCACTGTGCCAGGGGCCCAAGGCCAAATGCGGTAATACGAGCCCAGAGACAGAATACCAAACTATATTTACTGTTTACAGTAGCAAAGGACAACAGATAATGTACAAATTGGTGAATAAACAGCCAGCAGACACCCCACCCGCGCCCGCAGAGCAGAGCACGAAGGAAAGGCGAACACCTTCAGCGAGATTTCAGGCAAGCAAGAGATGACAGTCACGGTCACACTCTGACCAGAACAAGGCAGCAGTGGGTCCATACACAAAGACAGGAGGAAAACTATCAGTTTAATTGGTTCAGATCCCAAAACATCTCACAGAACCGAAGTCACGTACTAAAGCGTAAGTCCCACACCGATTTGGAAAGCAGCACAGCCCACGTCCGTGAGGGACACGGAGTCACCTTTCCGTGGGCTTCGTGGATGACACTTTGAAGCAAGTCTTTCACACAAAAACAAGAGCAAATTCAGCAATACTGAATCTTGCTTTTTTATAGTGAGACTGTAATTAGAGGAGAGAAACGTGAGGCCCTATGACCAAGGGAGACACGTAGGGGTTGCTTTCTTCTCTAGGGGGAAAGGCCTGTCTCTGCAGCCCCGGGTGCCAGACAGGGGCGCCATGCCCAGGGCCGTGTTACCAAAGGACCTGCTTATTTTCCTTTTCACCTTTTAAAAAGCATTCCAGCATCTTCCCTTCAACTTTACCATATCCTGAAATGCAATACTTGGCATTTTAAAAACCTGTGCCTACACGAAATAGTGAAATTTTGTCTCCCATCCCCAAACTGCCCCCAAAACTTGTCCAAGAGAAGCACCCCCACTGCGATGCTGTGAGTTCTTGAATAAGCAGTGGGGAGGGGGTGTCCCCATCTAGACTACAAGTGGACATTTAGACCACAAGTTGGGGGCAAAATTAGAGGGGCAAAAACACAAAGCAAAAACAAACCCCAAAACCCTCCGAACATATTTCACCCCAACAGAGACAAGTGTGACAGCCCGATTCCAGGTGTGGGCTCCCCCCTGCAGACAGAGTTCTGAGTTGCCCTCGCAAAATGTCAAAGAGAGGGAAGTAGTTTTGGTGACTGTCCTCGGGTCTCCGCAGACCCCTTTGTGATGGGCACGGTCTCTGGTTCACGATTCAACAGCAGACGCAAGGACGATGACAGGGTGGGGACCGTCCCTGTAGAGGGGACGCCCTAGACGCAGCCGCTCTCCCACGAGCCTCCCGTCTGCTGCTGGAACACATCGATGGTGTCTTCGTCCTCCATCTCCAGCTGCGGGGCCGCCGGACCGGCGTGGTGAAAGAGGGGAGAACGGTTAGTTTCTCTCCATCCCAGGAATGCGGACGCCCACCCGAGCGAATACGCACTTCACCGCACAGTCCTCCTCCCCTTGGGGGACACCGTCCCGGCCACACTTGTGCGCGCCACGTGGGGACGGATGCCCCGCTGTGGACTTCCAATGAGCCTTACTCATCCGCCAAGCTTCCCCCCAACGGAACTCACAGAAGATGATCGGAGCTAAGGACTTAGAAAAACTAAGCCTCTGGAGGCACTGGCCTGGCTCAGTCAGCAGGGAATGGGACATGTGATCTCAGGGTTGTAAGTTTAAGCCCCACGTTGCATATACAGATTACTTAAAAAACAATAAGGTCTTGGGGCGCCTGGGTGGCTCGGTGGTTTTCAGCTCAGGTCATGACCTCAGGGTCCTGGGATCGAGCCCCGCATAGGGCTCTCTGCTCAGCGGGGAGCCTGCTTCCTACTCTCTCTGCCTGCCTCTCTGCCTCCTTGTGATCTCTCTCCCTCTGTCAAATAAATCAATAAAATCTTTAAAAAAAAAAGATTTAAAAAAATATAAACGAGGGTCTAAAATTTTGAGTGCCCATGACCCACAATCCCATCCCATTCGGGAGATCTAACGAGCGGTGTGGGTCACGCCTGTGGACCCCAAAGCGAAGCCGCATCACACAAGGAACATTTGCTAAAGCAAGGGAGCACTGCTGGAGCAAACACTTCCTGCCGCCAGCTTCTCTCTCCTGGCACGCGGGGCACTCACAGAGATCCAGCCTGATCTCTGCCCATTCAGGGTCTACCGGGGCTGGAGGCAGCAATGTCCCCCAGGGACGCTCTCCGAAGGGCAGACTGAGCAGGGCTGGGACAGCAGGGCCCCTCCCAGGCTCGGACCCCAGCAGAGGAGCTGCCAGAATGACGGGCAGGCCTCCCCGCCCCCAGGAACGCCCGAGGCCCAGCGCTCCTGGAGCCGCACACACGGCCCCTCGCGCGGCGGCCCTGTCACGTGACCCAACCCGCCTGATTCTCACTAGTCAGGACCGAAAACAGGCCTCCTCTGGCCTCTCAGGGAAGACGGAGACTCCAAGATGGTCAGCAGCTCCCGGTCACGGGGCCGCCGGGCCGACGCCGGCAGCAGCACCCCGACCTCAGCCTCCTCTCTTGGGGCCGGAAGCCCCCCTGCAGTGTGCTGTGCGGCAACGGGAGGGGACGCACCTGTCCCCTCCGCCCACAAGCCTCGTGCGCAAGTACTGGAAGGGCACAGGGGTCAGGCCAGCCACGGAGCCGCCAGCCCGGTGTGCCCGCGCAGGGGCGGCGCCGGAGAGGGGCAGGGGGGTCCCGACCCGGGCTCAGTACCCCGTCCTCCGCCCCATCCCCCAGCACGGAGGAAGGCCTCTGACCCCGTGCGCTTGTCTCCTTTGAAAACCCAAGCTCCAAATTTAACACTTAAAGGACCTACGGAGTAAAACCAGTAAGGAACGTCACATGTTGTGCGTGAGCCCCTCGGTGGCTCCCAGACAAGAGACCGCTCGTGGCATCGCGAGCGCGGGGCCCTCGCGCCCGCCGCTGGCTTCCCTACCTGCGCCGGGGTGTCTGTCTCGTTAATCGGCTGCCCGTCAAACCGGAATCTAATCTGTCTCATTGACAAGCCCTGGAGAGAAAAACCAATTATCGTTAGATGGTTCCAGATGACACGTTAATTCCAAAAAAACCAGACATTTAGCTCAAAACATCAGAATTCTGAGCCGACTGAGGAGCCACGTGACTACAAAGACAGGCCCGCGGGCCTGCAGCGCCCTTCACGTGGTGCCCGGCACGGGCACCTCCAGAAGCCGCTGCTCTCACACCTGCCAGCTCCCGGGGCCTCACCCCGTTGGCGCCACCGCCCTTTAGGAAAGTCCCAGAGAGACGGGTCAGGTGACCGCGAGGTCTGAGCCACCGGGCCGTGTGCGAGCAGGAGGCAGCCCCTACCGGGGGCCGAGGGAGACCCAGCGTGTCTCCCAGCGGGAGGAGCGTCCCCAGGGCAGGGCGAACGAGGTCGGGGAGACAACATCCCCTCGTAAAAAGCCATTCTCGTTTCACTTCGACGGAACAGGCAGGACTGAAACCTGCGTCTCAGCCCCTCCTGAAAAGATCTGTCCCAAGACTTAAGGCATGAGCCACAGGGAGGAAGAGAACAGGAGAGGAGAGGGACCGGCAGGCACAGAGGTCACCGCCCGCTGGGCGCTGCACGGCCCTGGATGCCAGACCCCAAGGTCAGAGCGGGGGTGGGGCAACGAGACACGAGGCCCCCGGAGGCCCAGAGCTGCACACAGTTGACTCTCGGTGACTGCTGAAAGCTGGCACAAGAAAGGTCCTTTCAGACCCCTGACTCGGGGCGCCCCCCCCCCAGGCCCTATCCCTGTCTGGGCAAAAGGTCAACTTTCTGGAGAGGAAGGCTCCGAGCCCTGGGCTCAGGACACCAGGGACAAGCGACAGCAGCCAGCGTAGAGGCCAGCCGCCGGCCGAGCCCCTCTCCCCGTCCGGCTGCGACCCAGGACGCAGACGGGGGCTGGGAGGTCTGCTTCCGGGAAATTAATGACTTGCAGGTTATGACACCTGCGAGCACCCTCCCAGCCACCAGCCCTGGCAGGCCGCCCCACCGAGGCTCGTGGACTCTATGCACGTTCGTCCGATTCTGGGGCTTCGTTCTTAGATACGAGCAGTTAACCAAGGACTTGGAAACCTGGAAAGAAAGCCCCAAATGCGCGAGCCATCCAACCAACGAGGAAGGAATGGAACAGCAGGCATGGGAAGGGAGGGCCCAGAGGACACACGGACACTGGAAATCCTCACGGAGGCAGAAAACACGAGATAGTCGCTACTGGGAAAAAGAAACCCTCAGAAAACAAGAAAGAACAAAGAGCGTTTGGAAGTTAGAAATCACAACTGAAGAAAAACAGTCCACGTAAGGTAGGAACAAAAACTTAGAAGAATCTCCCAGAAAGAAAACCAAGCCCGAAGCCAAGTGGGCAAAAAGGCTCCCTGGTGACGCGTGCAGAGCAGGGGACTCCTAGACACAGGGGCATCCCAAACACAGGGGACAGGATGGGAGAGGGCGCCGTCACCGAAGAACCAACGTAGGGCCTGTTTCCCAAACTAAAAACAAGTTTCTATTTTGGAAAGTGCCGGAGAGGCTCCGTCAGTGGAGCCCACAACTCCTGATCTCAGGGTGGGGAGTTCAAGCCCCATGACAGGTGTAGGGATTACTCTAAAAAAAAAAGAAAAAGAAAAGAAAGAAAGAAAAAGAAAAAATGCATCACAAAAGTGAATGGTACAACCCTGCCTCAAAGCCATGATAGTGACGGTTCAGGACACAGAATAAGGTCCCAGCTCTCCGAGAAGAGCAGTCACATCGAAGGACAGCAAATGAGAATGTCCCTGCACGCGTCACGCCAACACTGGGAGACGACGACGCGGTAAGAACCTGCAGCCAAGGGTCGCGCACTGAGTTTATGAAAAGTCGATCACCTTCAGACACACAGCGTCTCAAAGACCCTGCACTTTCCAAACCCTCCCCCCGCGAGATGCTGGGAGACACGCCGCCGGATCGGGAGGGTTAGACCAGAAAACACATAGGACGGAGGCCAAAGCCGTCTCCAGAAGGGTCCCGAGTGGCTCTGCGAGGACGGCCCGGCCTCGGGGCGGAGGGGCAGGAAGGGAGGGGTGCGGGCGGCTGGGGCCGCAGGGACGGGGCCCCCTGGGGGGCGGGTGGACAACACGGTGACGAGCTCAGCATGACCACCCAGAAAACCGCATGCAGGGACGGCCTCTGAGAGCCGACCTAGAAGGCGGGGCGGGGCACGAGGAAGGCACGCAGTGTGCCTACAGCACTGTGTGCGGCGACACGTCCCAAGGCCAGCACCGGCAGAGCCAAGAGCGGGAACGAGCCAGCCGGCAGGATGTCCAGAGCGTTCAGACATGGGCTGCCTCCCGCTAAGAGGATCCGGGCGCCGTGGAGAAGAGGCCGGGGCAGGACCTGGCCCAGGAGCCCGCACCCTGCACCCCACGGCGATGCGGATGGAAGCCACCGCAGGGAGGGACGTGGAGGGCCTCGGGTCCCTGCGTGTGAACGAGAACCAAGGACCACGAGGCTCGGAGCACCGACGTGCGCAGAGGGCCCGACAGTAGAGGGCCAGCCCGTCACTGCGGGGGAACACTGGCGACCCGACCCGCGGCTGCCAGCTCCGCTGAGCCGAGGGAAGAGTCAAGTGGTCTCCTCAAACCCAACCGTGAGCAGAGCCACGTCTCCACGGACGCGCTCCAGCCACTACAAGAAGGAACGAGGGAAGCACACGCGTCCATGACTCTGCAACCCACGCTTCCGAAGGGCACGGCCACACACGCCCGCCTCCAGGGGAAAAGCAGGCGGTGGGACACAGCTGTGGACGCCATCCGATGAGGGACCAACGGGAGCAGAAAGACAAAACCAGCAAGGGGCGCGCGTGCACGGGCACAGACACATGCACACCCGTGCACACCGACACCCATGCACACTCGTGCACACCGACACCCATGCACACTCGTGTGTGTGCACACCAACGCCCATGCACACTTGTGCACACCGACACCCATGCACACTCGTGCACGCTCACTCGTGCACACGCACACACATGCACACTCGTGCATGTGCACACTCACTCACCCATGCACACTCGTGCACGCTCACTCACTCGTGCACACCGACAACCGTGCACACTCGTGCACACCCACACACTCATGCACACTCGTGCATGTGCACACTCGCACACCCATGCACGCTCGTGCACGCTCACTCACGCACACGCAGACTCATGCACACATGCGCGCGCATGGCCAGGACAACACGGGGGCCGGGGCGCGGGAGGGACGCACCTGCCTCTCACAGTACGCCTTCATCAGCTTGCTCAGCGGGGTGTGTCTCTTGATTTTGAACTGGACCACGGAGCCGTCCTGCCCGGCCACCTTGAGGTTGATGTGGTCGTTCTCTGTCTTCACGCCCTCCTGCAAGCACACACGAGACCACGTCTCAGCACCCGCCCCCACACGCCCGCCATTCTCACGGCCGTCTACGGGTTCCTGCTGGGGTGCAAGGCTATAGGACCAACCCATTCCTACAATTCTCAGGCAGCCCCGAGCCCCTCGCACAACTGCTTCGTCTTTACACAGAATGCACGTCCAGCTTCTACCTGTTAGACACAACACAAATCTACAGAGTTTACAGATTATGAATTCAAGGGACAAAATCCGCTTAATGACACTAAAAAAGGGGGCGCCTGGGTGGCTCAGTTGGTTGGGCAACTGCCTTCAGCTCAGGTCATGATCCCGGAGTCCCGGGATCGAGTCCCATATCGGGCTCCCGGCTCTGCGGGGAGTCTGCTTCTCCCTCTGACCTTCTCCCCTCTCATTCTCAGTCTCTCTCTCTCTCTCTCTCTCTCTCTCATAAATAAATAAATAAATCTTTTTAAAAAAATGACGCTAGGGGCGCCTGGGTGGCTCAGTGGGTTAAAGCCTCTGCCTTCAGCTCAGGTCATGATCTCAGGGTCTTGGGATCGAGCCCCACATCGGGTTCTCTGTTCAGCAGGGAGCCTGCTTCCCCCTCTCTCTCTGCCTGCCTCTCTGCCTGCTTGTGGTCTCTCTGTGTAATAAATAAATAAAATCTTTAAAAAAAAAAATGACGCTAGAAAAAACCACAATCCATCTTTGCCGTAAGACGACTCTTCCAACACTTCCTCCCAGGGCGCACACACTTCCTCGGACAGCAAAGACCAACGGAGACCAGCACCGCCCGCGGCCACACTCCGGCCGGGAGGGGTCGCCACCCCCCAGCTGCGCCCCTCTCAGAGGTTCCCGCACGCTATGAGAGGCTCTTGGAGCTCCTGAGCAATCCAGATTCGGGTTTCCCAACGCCTGGAAGCACTTCTGGAACGGAAACAAGAAGCTGATGTCCAGGAACGGTGGGCCACCTGGGGCTCCTCGGCCCCGAGCCGACGGCAGGTCCTGTGGCCACAGGGCCGTCCCATCTCTCTGGCACTGAGAAGACGGGAGTCCTTTATTTTGAACAAAATGAGAAAGCTGGCCCAGGTCCCTTTGAAAGTCAAGTCTGATGTGAACTGCGTCCGCCCATCCGCCCGCTGCCACACGCGCCCATCTTGCTCCTGCGTGTCCTACAGGATGGGGACCCATCTGTCCCGCCCCCGTGGCCGCCTCCCCTTCCCTCCTGCAGGGCCTTGCACCTGAGCTCTTGGGGACGCAGAGGGCTCCGCGAGCAGCGGCCCCCAGGCAGGACTCCAGCAGCGCGGCAGAAGGTGGACCAGCCGGGGCGCTCTGGAGCCGGGGCCGGGGCCCGCGGGCACCCCCAGTACCCTCCCTCTCCGGAACGTGGGGTGCCCACTGACCCGAGGCCAGGGCGGAGCCACGCGCTCATTCCCCAGAGGTGAGGGATGCATTTGTTGGGCTTTTTTTTTTTTTTTTTCAAATAAAGGCTTTATCTTGGAATAATTCTATTTACAGAAAAGGAGTGGGCAGACCAGAGCTGGAGCTGCGTGTGCCCCTCGCCAGGCTTCCCTCGCGTGAACCCCCCTGTGCCACTTTCCATCTGCGCCCCTCGGAGCCCAGCGCTCGCGGCTACACTGGCAGCGGAATGCCAAGCTCTTCTGACCTTTCACCAATTTTCCTTAATAGCCTTTTTCTCTTCTAGGATCCAATCCAGGCTACCACGCTTCCATCCATTTAGAGAGGATTTTTTTTTCAATGTTTTGTGTTAAAATACACATAACAGAGATGCCTGCATGGCTCCATCGGTGAAGCGGCTGCCTTCAGCTCAGGTCATGATCCCGGGGAACTGGGATCGAGTCGCGCGTCGGGCTCCGTGCTCAGCGGGGAGCCTGCTTCTCCCTCTCTCTCTGCCGGCTGCTCCCCCTGCTTGTGCTCTCTCTGGCCGTCTTATCAAATAAATAAATAAAATCATAAAAAAAATACACATAACATAAAATCTACCATCTAACCACTTCCGGCTGGTGTTACATGCAGACTTGATGTCCCACAAGCTTCACCACACCCACGTCCCAAACCCTGTTCTTGCCGCAGAACTGAGGCTCTGTGCCCGCTGAACCCTAACTCCCCTCTGCCCAGCGCCCCCCAATTCTCTGTCTCTGTGATTCCGTCTCCTCTGGGCAGCTCATAAAAGTGCATCACACAGCGTTTGTCCTTTCGGGGCTGGTGTATTTCACTCGCCAGGATGTCCCCGAGGTTCATATGCGGTGCGGCTAGGGTCAGTGTTGACGTCCTTCCGCCGTGGGGGTGGGCCACATTTCCTATGTCCAACCCTCTGTGTTCAGCCGTCCACGAACACAGGTCATTTCCATATCGTAGCTATTATGAGTAACGCTGCTGTGAGCTTAGGGGAACGAATATCTCTTGGGGACCCTGCTTTCCGTTCCCTGGGGCAAATACCCAGAAGGAGGATGGCGGCTCCATATAGTAATTCTATTTTTAATTCTCGCAGGAACACCCACCTCGCTCTCCAGCGACTGCACCGTTGTAGCAGTGCGCGGGCTCTCCGGTGAGTCTGTTCCTGGTTTGGGGGAGCAGACGCCCCCATCGCTGTAGTTCTGACTCGCATTTCTCTATTCCTGGCACCAAGCGTAGCCCACAGCCGAGGCGGCCGCTTGTGCACCTTCTCTGGAGAAACGTCTGTCCCAGAGCTTGGTCTGTTTCTGAATAACGGAAAGTTCTTTTTTGTTCTCGAGTTTGAGGAGTGCCCTCCATATTCTGGAATGTTGGTCCATGATCAGACCCGTGATTTGCAGACATCTGCTCCCCCCGTGAGGGGCTGCTGATTCTGCGGACGGTATCTCTCGGGGCACAAAATGTTGCATCTCAAGTAGTCTGGTTGCTATTTGCTCTTGGGGCCGGTCCTCTGGTGTCCCATCCAGGAAATCTCTGCCAAGTCCACTGTCCTCCATTCTCTCCGGAGAGTCTCCTTGTCCTCAGTCTTACATCCTTGATCCACCCGAGTTGCTTTCTGTATATGGTGTGAGGTAAGGGTCCAACTCCATTCTTTCGCATGCGGACCAAGAACGCATTTTCTTTTTTAACAAAAAGATATGAATGTGTCAAGACAAACAGAGAGGGGACTAGAATGCAGAGCACACACACCCACAGGGCGGTGGCTGCAGGCTGGAGCAGGAAGGCAGCAGAATTAGGGAGGACACTGGGGTCTGGCACGGACAGGGAACATCGCAAGCCCCTCTCCTGGAGGGAAGGACACCAGGAACGAATGACCTGTCCCAGACCTGGGGGAATTCCTAGTAAACCAGATGTAGAGGACAAAAAGAAACAGTGGCCATAAATCACCAAGGTCAAGGTCACCCCCTGCATCAGCTATCCAAAGGAGGCAGACATTGTTTTCTCAACTGACCCCAAGGTTTTCTTGGCACCACCACAATGGCCCACGAGTGCACTCCCATCCTCTCTCCAGGCCCGGGAGGCACAGGCAGGCCTCAGTTCAGAAACAAGGTTATTCCACTGAACCCACGCAGGGAAGCTGACCACAGAGCAGTTAGGTCAGAAGGGCTGGTCCTATCTCACGGCACTGAAACGCCAATGAAAGGAAGCCACAGAGAAAACCCTAAAGGCTTTTATATTTGCCCCTGGAAAAGCAATCAGCCTGAGAGGGGAAATGAGAGTAAAAGGCCAGGCTGGAAAAAAGCAAAGGCAGCTTCACCTACATCTGCCACGAGGAGGCGGCTCTGGGGTGAGGCCTTTTCTGAAGTCACAGCAGGCAGGGTGCAAGCGAGGGTCCACCACACCCCAGCTCTGCCTCCCGTGTGCACTGAGGGCGCACCGGGCTCCAGTCTCAGTGTAGGGAGGTAGGAGCCCCAGCAGCAGAAGAAGCCTATGTGTGAAGCATCCAACTCAACGGATTTTCCACTTGGACAAAAAAACCCGACCCCAACAGTGTAGACCGAAAGCCTGTTTTTAATAAGAGTAGTTAACATAAACTCAGACCTTGCTAAGAACTGACTGCCAATGCACCTGAGTGAGAAACCCACACCAGGGAGCCCACAAAGGATGGAGGAACACAAATCCAGAGGACAGGAGGGGGGAGAGCACACTGGAGGATGCTATGGGGAAGGGATGGGGGAGGGGGAGCACACTGGAGGATGCCATGGGGAAGGGATGGGGGAGGAGGAGCACACTGAAGGACAGCCATGAGAAGGCGATGGGGAGGGGGGAGCACATTGGAGGACAACCATGGGGAAGGGATGGGGGAGGAGGGAGCACACCAGAGGACAGCGATGGGGAGGCAATGGGGAGAGGGAAGCACACTGGAGGACAGCGATGGGGAGGCGATGGGGAGGGGGGAGCACACTGGAGGACAGCGATGGGGAGGCGATGGGGAGGGGGGAGCACACCTGAGGACAGCGATGGGGAGGCGATGGGGAGGGGGAAGCACACTGGAGGACAGCGATGGGGAGGCGATGGGGAGGGGGGAGCACACTGGAGGACAGCGATGGGGAGGTGATGGGGGAGCACACTGGAGGACAGAGATGGGGAGGCGATGGGGAGGGGGGAGCACAACTGAGGACAGCGATGGGGAGGCGATGGGGGAGGGGGAGCAAGGAGGACAGCTAAGGGGAGGCGATGGGGAGGGGCAAGCGCACACTGGAAGATGTGATGGGGAAGTGGTCGCACACCCGGAGGACTTCGATGGGGACGCAATGAGTGGGGGCCCGGTGCGCCCACTCGAAGACGCGGTGGAGAGCTGCGCAGACACCCCGCGGGCGCAGCAGGACGGCTTGCGACGGGCTCCCGCGGGTACCCAGCGTGCACCCTCTCCGCGCCCTGCACCCTCTCCGCGCCCTGCGAGGAGGACAGAGAGGGGCTCGTGCGGACGCCGCCAGACTGACCCGACGCCGCCAGACGGACACGCGGACCGCGAGTGACTGGAGGGGCAGCAGCGGGGGAAGGTCTCCGCGAGAAAGGTCCGGGAGAGGCGCGGCCCGGGAAAGAAAGGGATAGTGGGGTCAAGGGCAAGGCTAGGGAAAGGTCCCAGAATAGGGCTGCGGTGGGGGTCGGGGGCGGGTGACTCCGGGGGTGGCCAGGGGTCCCGGGGACAGCGGGTCCCTGCCCGCGCCCTCCAAGGGCCGCTTCCCCACGCAGCCGCGTCCTAGGTCCGCCCCAGCAGGGGCTCCCGGGAGGGACGGGGCGGGGCCTAGCCGCGGGGCGGGACCCGGGCCGTCGGGGCGGAGCCTGGGTGGGGCGAGGCGCGCCGCGGGGCGGAGCCTGGGTGGGGCGGGGCCGGGCGGGGCCTGGGGCGGGGCCTGGGGCGGGGCGGGGCGGAGGCGGGGCGCGCCATGGGGCGGAGCCGGGCAGGAGGGGGAGGGGAGCGGCGTGCGGGGGGAGGGGCGGGAGGCCCAGGGCGCGGGGAAGCCCCGCCGACGCCGCCTAGCCCCCCGCATCCCGAGGTCGCGGAGGGCGCCCGGTGCGGGCCGGGCTGGGCCGGACGGGCGGGGGGCGGCGGAGACGGCGCGGGCGCGGGGCCGACCCAGGGGCCCCGGCCCGCGCCCGCCGGCCCTTACCTTGGGCTTCTCCTCGGACATGGCTGCGCGCGGCGGCGGGAGGCGGCGGCGGGGAAGCAGGCAGCGCCGGAGCGGGCGAGTCACGCTCTCGGCCCGCCGCTCTCCCGCCGCAACTGCTCGCGGGGCCGCGCTTTGCCCCCCAAATCCCTGCGCGCCGGTTGGCTGCCGTGCGGTCACGTGTCGGCGCGCGTGCACGAGGCGCGCGCCCTGGGGTGTCGGGCGCGCGCTCGACCGGGCCGAGGTTCCTGGTGGTTGGAAATGCGTCACGGGGCGGGCCCGCGCCATCCGGCGGGCCAGATAGCGGGAGCGCTCCCGGCGCCGAGGGGCCCGGGGGTGCACACGGAAGAGGGGCGCGCTCAGGGCACCACGGGACCCCGGGGCCGCTCAGGACACCGGAGGACCCGGGGGCGGGGAAGCAAATATACCATGGGGTGCTCAGGGCACAGAAGGGCCGGGCCAGGGCAGGGGGGTGGGGGGAATACAGGGTCAGAGGCACTCAGGGCACCAAGGGACCTGAGGATGTGAGGACGACCAGGGGCCGCTGGGGGTCCCAGGGGCACACAGGGAAGAGAACATCCGGGGGTCGCTCATAGGTGGGGGTCAGGGACAAGGATGGGCACGTTATCTTAGGGTCTGAGAAGGGCTGTCCAGCTTCTCGATGCCCTAGTCCACCGACCTGGTGCCTCACCGGCCTGGCTCAGCCGGCCCAGCCCAGGCACACCCACTGGTCTCTCTGCGGGAGTGCGTTTTTCAGAGGAAAAGAAGACCGAAGGCCAGTGTGGGGAAAAATCTCTGGCGGTCACAGGGGGCCCAGTGAGTGGGTGTTGCCGCAGAAGGCAGCCCCACTCCTGGAAAAGACTCCGTTGGCCCCACGAGGAGCCTCATGGGCAGTCAGGAGGAACTGCAGGTGGAGGAAGGCGGCCTGGGGCCGACCCACTGTCAGCCCTGTCCGCCGGCGACGGCTCGCACCTGTTCATCGAGCGAGCCGCAAGAACGCCAAAGCCTGCGCCCCCCCCCCTGCCCCCCCGACCCCCCACCGCTCCCCCCGCCCCCCCCCCCGCAGAGCGCCAGGGGACCGAGCCTGCGCTAGGCCTTCCCCGGCGGGGCCGCTTGTCTCCGGGCCGAGCCAGGCTTCCTCTCGGCTGCCTCCCCTTCCCCTCTTGCCAGTCCCTCCCGAGCCTGGTGATTGGAAACCACGCACCTGGCAGGGGTGCTGGGGGGATGGGTGCAGGGGGCTGTGCTGTGACCGCCTTCCTGATGTTTCTGGAATGCACAGGACACAGCAGAAACCGAGCACACAGAGAATCTGAATAATACCATTAATTACATACTAGGTCCCTCAGAGAGCGTCATTAAGTTGTAAGAAATCATGCAGGGGGAGGGCTCTGCCCGGGATGCAGAAAGCTGGAATGATCATTACCGCGGTCTGAAAACAAGAGAAGCTGGAAAACCTCTAAAAACACAGCTTTTCTTAAAGCATCAGAGAGCTGGGATCGCACTCTAATCGGCTCAGGAAGATCTTCCTGGGTCTAGGAGTCTGAGCTTAGTCTTTGAAGCTGTCCCTTCATTAGCCTCACTCGGAATACATCCCGGGCCTGGCCCTCTGGAGGTCTGTCCCTGGAGAGGAAACGGGATCTCGGTAAAAGTCCATCCACATCCGAGGACACGAGGCCTGCCAAAGGTGGGGCTGGGCCAGGCAAGAGTGTCCACCTGCCCCCCCCCCCGACGTGCATGCACGTGAACACACACACAAGTGCACGCGCACGCCGGGACGGCCAGCACCAAGAGGAAAGCTGGGGCCCCGCGCTCCGTCTCAGGGAGAGAGACCCCTCTCCTGGAGGTGGGGGTGCACCGGCGAGGCCTGCAGCCGACGGTGAAGCAGGAACGCTGAGAAACTGCCTCCAGCAAACCAGCCTCCCCCGCAGCACAGTTTGTGGCCGGCGGAATTTGTGTCCGTGGACACAGCAGAGAAACCAGTGTCGCAAAACCCGGACCCAGTCGCCCCCCGGCCTCCTGACTCGAGCCCTCGGGAGAGGAGCATCCGTTTCCAGGTAGAAATGCCGGTCACCTCGGTCTCTGTGCTCCTACAGACCATACCTGTCTTCCAGTCAATGACGCCAAGACACACACCCAGAGGAAGAAACCCACAATCCAGACACGAAAATCAGCAGAACATGATCCCGACAGGACTCAGAAGCGGGGGTTGTCTGACCGGCTTTGTTTTCAGGCTCTGGCGGAAAAGGTCAGCAACGTGGAGGAAAAGGTGGGGCGTCCCAGCCCGAGACGGAGACTAGGAATGGAAGCGCCAGGAGCAAAGAAGAGCGCCACGCCGACGAAGAATGCCTTCCACGGGCTCGCGAGCACCGTCAGCAGAGACAGGACAGAATCCATGAACTTCCCGATGAGTCCCGGCATCACCCAGACTGCAGCAAAGAGGGGAAACAGCTGGGAACCAAGAGAACGGCGCAAACGTCCTGGAGTAAATAATTTCACACGGAGTCGGGAGCTGGAGCGGGTCCGTCCGGGCAGCGACCCACGTGCCCTCAGCCGCGGCGAGGACGGTCCGGCACCGCGTGGCTGATCAGAGCCGTCGGGATGGAGCTGGGCCACCTGCTCTCAGTGGGGACAACGCGGTCCTGGGCGGTGGGTGCCGAATACCACAGCAAGTCGCCCGGGGGAGAGGGAACCGGAGTTCTTGAGCCGTGGGGGCTGCGGAGGCCCGCCGGTCACGGGGACCCTCGGAAGGGAATCGACGCACGGCTGAGGCACCAGAGGCCAATTCTAGGTCTGTGGGGCGAAGTCCCAACGGGGACTCCTGGCCTCCGCCCCGGGTGCTGGGGCTGGTAGGGACGGGCCCTGTCATTCGGGCGCGTGTACAGACAGTGAACTGGCTCCTGAGCTTTCCCCAGACACACCTGCGGCCATTTCTGGGGTCCCAGTGTCCCGGAGCGAAGGGAGCTCCCTGAACCTCTGGGGTATTCTGTCCCAGCTCTGCAGAGACCCCAGTCAGCCACGGAGGCCCGCGGGTCAGAGGAGAAGGGTCCTGCCCTGAACGCAGCCAGGGGCCTCATGGGAACTGGGGCCCGGACCCTCCCCTCACTGGCCGCGGTTGTAGAAAGGGCCGATAGGGGGCGCCAGGGGCTCAGCCCGTTAAGCATCCAACTCTTAATTTCGGCTCCAATCTGCTCTCAGGGTCCTGGAATCGAGCCCCACATCGGGCTCCGCGCTCAGCACAGAGTCTGCTCCTCTCTCTCTCTCTCTCTCTCTCTCTCTAATAAATAAGCAAATAAATAAAATCTTAAAAAAAAAAAAAAAGGCTGGATGGGCCCTAACCCAGGGTGACGGGTCCCACAAGAAGAGAGG
>CM052799.1:194729154-194748878 GCA_028533885.1 Nasua narica
TGGATGGATGGATGGATGGATGGGTGGAGAGGTGGGTGGATGGGTGGGTAGGTGAGTGAATGGATGAATGGGTGCATGGATGGAGGGAGGGGTGGAGGGAGGGAAGGGATGAATTGATGGATGGCTAGATGGACGGGTGAATGGGTGCTTGGATGGGGGATGGATGGATGGATGGAAGGAAGATGATGGTGGAGGATGAATGGGTGGGCAGATAGGTGGATAGACAGAGACATATCTTACTGGCCCCAATTCTCTAGTCAAACCCTGCCATGTTTGGTGGCCAAAGGAACAGGACAGTAGATCTGAGTCAGGGGACAGATTGTAGCACAGGACAGTTCTTCAGGTAGCTGGCCAGGAAAAGTGCGTACACCTGAACGGAGGGAGGGAATGGGAGTGAGAGCCTCGGGGGCCTGAGGATGTCCTTCTGGGGCTCCTGGGAGCAGGCAGCGGAGGGCTGAGGCCGAGCGGGGCTGGCGTGTTACAGTCACCAAGGGAGCCCGCGTGCTGAAGGAGGAGTGGGAGATGCAGGTGGAGGAGACCGCGGAGTCTTCCCAGGCCGTCCACGAGCGCGAGCCTCGTTCTCAGTGTGGTGGGAGCTGTGGGAGGTTTGAGTGGTCCCCCCATGAGGCTTGCAGTCTAAAGGCGTCCCTCAGGCCGGGGTGGGTAAGAGGCTGCAGGGAGAGCAGAGGCGAGCACGCAGCAGTCTGCACCTGCAAGTCTGGGCTCCTAAGAAGCCACGGTCATGGCGCAAGCCGGCTCCCCCATCAGGCACCCATTAGGAGCCCTCTACCGTGACCAGGTGAAATACTCTTTACCCTTGGTTAACTATTCTTTATACCAAGTTAATTATTCCTTGGGTCTACGTAACTTTTCTTTATGCCTGGTTAACTATTCTTTATGCTTACTCAACAATTCTTCATACTGGCTTAACTATTCATTTTTATTTTTTTTAATGTTTTAAAGATTTTATTTGAGAGAGTCAAAGCATGAACATGGGGTCGGGGTTGGGGGAGGCAGACGGAGAGGGAGAAGCAGGGAGCCCAAGGTGGAACTCGATCCCAGGACTCCAGAATCATGACCTGAGCTGAAGGCAGACGCTTGACCGACGGAGCCACCCCAGGCACCCCAAGGTTTAACTATTCTTTATACCAAGTTATCTATGACGAGTTACCCCCTCCTCCGGTTAGGTTCCCTGGGTCCCCGTTGCTGCCCCAGCGGGGCCCCCAGCTGGCAGCACCCCTTCCCCACCGCCTGCCGTCTGAACGCGGGAGTCGAAGACCGTCTGAGTAGCTCAAGGTGGCCCCCACGACTTCGTCGAAATGCTGAAAACAAGAAAACAGGCAATGCTGTTGTCAGGGGTATGAAGCCGGACATCAGGAGGCCTATGGAAAATCCCCAACCTCACTCCCCAGCCCGACACACGCGGGACTTCATTCCACCAAATGCGGGTCACTCGGAAAGTAGACGAGAGCAGCGGCTCCTTAGGAAACATGAGGAAGATACGGTTCCCGGACTGGGGGGACCGGAGACCCTGCCGAGGACTTCCACACGAGGACTCGGGGCGCAGGCGGTCGGGCCAACCAGCGGGGCGCCGGGGGGCTCCGTGGTCAAGCGTCTCCTTCGGCTCGGGTCGTGATCCCGGGGTCCTGAGGTCGAGCCCCGCGTTGGGCTCCCTGCTCAGCGGGGAGCCTGCTTCTCCCTCTGCCCCCCCACCTGTTTGCATGCGTGCTCGCTCTCTCTCAAACAAATAAAATCTTAAAAAAAAAAGCGATTTATCTGTAGTAAGGAATTGTCCTTAGTATTCGGCGTTCCAACGAGACCCCACGGCTCCAAGAGCAGATAAACAGCAGTCTTCAGCTCCGGGAGCAGAAACCCCACCAGATGGGGTAAGTGTGGCCGAGCTGCCTCCCTGACACATCTCCGTGGGGTCGGCGTCTGCTCTGTGCGCGGGGCGGGACCCCCATCAGAGCGCCCTCCAGCAGCTTTCCTTTCCGGAGGACGCGGAGCTGTCGCGATGGCCTCAGCGGCTGACCCCGGCCGGAGGGGGCCCCCCGTGAGGGCAGGGTGCGCTCCCAGGCCCGGTGGCCAGCTCCTGCCGGTGGCATTGCAGAGAGACCAGGCTGCCTGCTGGCGGGGGCGCAGGACCCCGCGAGCCCCGGGGACCCCGGCTACAAAGCCCTGCCGGCCGGTGAACATCTCCGGGCGTCGGGCCTCCAGACGGGCTCCAGACGCGCCCGGGTGACAGACGTCGGTGCCCCTCAAGCCCACTTCTATCCTCGGGCAGACCCTCGGGACTCACAGGCCGTCTTGGGGGACTGTGTCCTCAGCAGAATGCCTGGGACCAGGGATGGCGGCGCAGCACCACCGTGCCCGCACCCCTCCCAGCACCCCACGTGGTGAGTCCGTGCCTCCCGCCCCCCCAGGCTCGGCCCGACACCTCCGTACCGGGGCACCCCGCAAAGACGTGGCTGCCGCCAGATCCGCGGGTTCTTCCACGTGGATGTGGGGCCAGAGACGGCTCTCCGGCAGCAGGGACAACGGGGAGACGGCAGGGAAAAGTCTACAAAGCACCGGGCACCAGGAACCTGCCCCTCCGGGGCCTCCCGGGGCACCTGACGGTCCGCCTGGTGCGGTCAGCACCCGGAACTGCCACCGAAGCAACCGGGGGCCCGTGATCCACCCCACGCAGCCCGCAGAGAGCAGCTGGCGCAGCAGGCGTGTCCGAGGGGGGCAGGGAGCCGCGAGCACCCGCAGCGGGAAGGGGCCTTGTCCCGCCTCTGGAACTGTGACGGCCAGCGCCCCGCAGCAACGCCGCCGCTCTGGCCTCCCCTGCCCCATGCCTGCACTTCCGGCCTCTGCTGCACCCAGGCCGCCTCACCCAGCAGCACGCCCGTGCCCGCCGCGCACCAGCGCCTCCCGGCGAGACGGCGGGATGAGGGGCGTCAAGGCCCCCTGCGGGGAGGCGGCCACGTGCTCCAACCCGAGTGCGGGTGACACACACTGGCTCCGGAAGGACACCAAGAACGAGCTGGTGGGACACGACCACTGACCACCCACCCGATGGCGCTCCTCGTAAACCCCAACAAGGGCATCCTTCTTCAAGAGCAGACATCATGATGGAAGGACTTCATTCACCAACCCCTCCTTGCCAAGCACTGGTCTGGCCATGAGCCAACTTTGAACTTTCTCAAAGAAGCCGAGGCGAGTGCTTTCGCATGGCCCGGATGCACGAGGATACCCCATGACTGCACCCGGGCCTCGACGTCCCAGAAGGACGAGCCCCATCCCCGCCCCGCGACCCAGAAGTGCCCGAGTGCAGCTCCCGCGCAGCCCTGGGGGACATCGGGCGGGCTCCCACGGGGACCATGGTGCTGACACATGCGGACCTCAGACTTCGCGGCACAGAGGACGCCCCAGGGATCCCAGCACTGCAGCCACCGTCACAGTCGGGTCGGTGTCTGACCCTTGGTTTCAGCTCCGGTCCTGATCTCAGGGTCATGGGATCGAGCCCTACGCCGGGCTCCACACTGGGGGTGGCGTCCGGTTGGAATTCTCTCCCTCTGCGCCCACCCTGCCCACCCTGCCCACCCACACGCACTCTCCCTTAGAATAAATAAATTTTTTTTAAAAAGCCTCTATGTAGAAAGTCTACCTGCTGCTCTTCAAGTAATCACGCTAACACCACGGAAGAATGAGACACAAGGACACGAAGCGTATTGAACAAAGTGTGTATTAAACCATTTTTTGGAAACTGGTTAAAATTAAGGCACTCCGAGCTTCCCGGTCCCCTTGAGGTTACACTATCGGCTGGTCTTCGGGCTCCTTCAGAAGGAAGCGCGGGGACCGAGCCAGCCCCCAGGACGCCCCGCTGCGGGCTCAGCGCCCGAGACGGGACCGCACACCCGGTACGGAGATCCGGGGTCGGCAACCCAGACTCCAGACGCAGCGGAGCTTAGAGTCTACTGCGTTAACGCGAGGTTGCCAAAGCCTGTTACGGTTTCTTTTACGAATAAACAGTGAAAGACAAAGTTTGCAAGCAGCTATAAAAGACTTAGGAACGTCTCACAGCACTTGAAACTGCGATCAAGTGCCGGCGTCCGAGAGACTAGAGTCGGCGGAGGTGAGCGTCCGGGCTCGCGGGAATTCCAGGGCACTCTACCGGACGCCTGGGGGCCGGGGCTCGGACGTCGGGGTCACAGTGTGAAAGCGGGACCCACCCTTTTCTATGTGCCTGTGGACGCACTTGCCCAGAGCCAAACGCCTTCCTAATCCAAAGCCCTGTGGCCGCCGGGCCTGCCTTCAGGGTCCAGGAAGGCTGTTCCCCGTTCCGTCACTGTCGGCTGCCCGACGCCCAGCACCTTTCTATTTCCCGGTCCTCGATGTTGATCCGGCAGCAACGGAGCCGCACAGAAGGCACCGCCGGGCGAGCCCGGAGGCCACGGCCAGCCCCTCGAGGAGCGGCCTCCACAGGGGTTCTCCCCACACGCCCCCAGGAGCGCGGTTCCAGGACGGGGCTCGCGTCTGACGAGCTCGTGGGAACCCCCAGCCGGCCTGGACGCCCGCCTCCCCGGTGGGCAGAGCCCCGCAGAGGGGCCCGGCCCCTCCCTCTCTGGGGACAACCCAGGCCCCTAAGTGACCGCAGTGCCACCAGCCTGACAGGCGGGAGCCGCGAGCGCACAGGGCCTGCCACCTGCTGTCGCGGGCAGGAAGGCGAGCAGGGCGGTGGCGGCCTCTCCAGGCCCTACGGCTCCGTGTTTGTGCTGCAGTCGCCCCCGAGAAGCGGCTTTCCACTGGGAAAAAATTCTGATGTTCTGGTAAAGATACAAATTAAAATTTAAAACGTGTCCAATAAGCAGTGTGAACTTTGATAGTGAAGGTTCTTGGTAAAATGTCTCAGGTGGAAGAACGAAATCCAAGAATTATTTGCAATGAAATGAAACACAACACAGACCCAAGGTGGGCAGAAGGCCCCCTCCCCCCGGGGCTGCCCGCGAGCGCCGCACAGAGACGCCGCCGGGCTCGGGGTGGGCGGCCGAGGGCAGGTG
The DNA here is from genome assembly GCA_028533885.1 of Nasua narica. Taxonomy (NCBI): domain Eukaryota; kingdom Metazoa; phylum Chordata; class Mammalia; order Carnivora; family Procyonidae; genus Nasua; species Nasua narica. The sequence continues at coordinate 194,734,200 of CM052799.1, forward strand.
CCGCCGGCAGGGAAGGCAGAGGCGGGCTGCTCGCTGGCAGCTTGGCGACCGAGAAGCGTGCCGGACCGTCTGCCTTTCCTCCTCACGTCGGCCACCCACCCCTCACCCCCCGACAGGCTTAGTGTCTCAAGTGACTGAGGACAGATATAGAGAAGGGGACAGGAGCCCGCGGGGGCGGCCACGCGCTGTGTCCTCGGCTGGGGCTCCGCGGGCCGGCCGTGCTCTCAGTTGTTCTCGAAGCGGGCGTACGGGTTTTCTTCTTTAAACAAACCTGGAACAAAAGAGCCCGGTTAGAAACGCACGCACGGGACGGCAACGAGTCGCGAGGGGGCAGGACCCCGGGGTTCCAGGCGAGCACCCACTGAGGCCAGAAGAGAAAGCGCGGCACCACGGCATTCTGAACGCCGGACCGCGGGGACTTCCGCAACCCCTTCCCTCGCGGGTCCTCCTGACGCTCCCGGACTTAGAACGAGGTGCCCTTCAGTCTCCCCGTCGCGCGTCCTGACGTCCCTCCCACGACGTACTCGGTCACCAGCCTTTGGTGCCAAATACGCCCAGATGGGGGTTATGTCCCGTGTGCCCCCACCCCCGCAAGCGGCCCCGCACGCCGCCGTCCCCGGGGGCGCCAGGACACAGCTCCCCACCGCGGGACACGCTGGGGGCGCAGGGTGGCCGGTGTGCCGAGGGGGAGGAAGCCCGCGGGCGGCTGGGTGAAGGGCGTTCAGATGCCGAACGTCTTTTTGGGGAAAAGACAAAGCCAAACAGCCCCTAGTTGCATTTCTAGTTTCTAGGGGGAGAAACTGTTCTGGGACCAGGAAGCCGAATGGCTTCCAAAACCAAGAGAAGGCTTTCGTCCAGGCCGGGGCTCTGTGGGGCCGCTGCAGCACGAGCCCTTCCCCGGCCTCCGAGGCCCCTGGGAACTGTCCCGGCAGCGGAGGCTTTCCCAAGTCCAGTCCGCTCTACGGCCTTTGCGTCAACAGGCGTGGTTGGCTTTATCAGTGCGGTGACGGGCCCACGAACCATCCAAACGGGAGGCAGGAGGAGCCCCGGGTCACGGGGATGGCCCTGCCCAAGCCCGGCAGTGATGTCGCCAGGCCCCGCACGCACAGGGCGGAGCGGGAAGCCCCGAAAACGACCTGCGCTGCAAGGAAAGGCACCTCGGGGTGAGCGTGTGTGTGAGCGCACGGCACACGCGGCTCCGGTCTTGCATTCGCGTTAACGTTAATCAGATGCCAACAAGCTCCTTTCCTCACTTGTCAACATCGTGGAAAACCAAGGGGCCCCCGGCTGAGGGGAGTGGATGCTCGGGGGGCACTGGGGGCAAAGGGCACCCGTACGGAATCCATCACCACCTGCACGGGGAAGAAGCCCCAACCCCAGGGCGAGCGCCACGGGCAGCGATAGGGACGCGCCAGGCTGGCCGGGACAGGAGTGGCACCAAGGGGAGGTGGGGGGGGCTCGCTAACAAGAGAAGGCTCTCTTGGCAGTGGACATCTCGCCTTCAACAGAGACCCAGCAGGGGGAGGAGGGGCAGGCGGGGCAGCCTCGCGCCCGGGAACCAACACCTGCCGGCAGCAGGGTCACCTCCAACTGTAGGCGACCCAGCACACGGGCGAGACAGTCAGAGGAGGCCTGTGTGGGTGGGGACATGCGGCCAGCCGCCCCCGTCAGAGGGAACTGAGCCTTGGGGACTCACTGTTTAGCGCTCGGGATCTTAAAACACCACGAAAACAGTGGTCCCTACACAGAGAACTCCGAGATGAGTACATTAGTTGGAAAGGACTTGGAAATTTTCCTGGTGAGACTCAGCCTTTGGCCCAGCTGCCTGGGCCACCTACCTTGAAGCGCACGACCCTCAGGCCGTGAGGCCGAGGAAGGAGTGTGGCCCAGGGCGGGAGGCCCCACGGGTCCGCTTCTCTCAGCCCCGACAGCCACTGGGCACCGGGGCAGATGCAGCGCCCTCACCAGTGACGACGGAGTCACCCCCGTGCGCTCCAGACACCGGACCGGGCGCCTGGGCAGCAGGGAGCCGCGGCGAACCCCCAACGAGAGCGCAGCCCGCGCAAGTCAGGTGTGGGAGCCACGCGAGCCCGACGGCGGCGGGCAGGGGAGGCCCGCGGTCACCACGCCCACCCCGAGTGCCCCACCCGTGGGGACAGGCTAGGAGCCACATGCAGCTCCGGAGCGAGCAGTACAAGGAAGTCTGGAGAGAGGAAAATACGCCCAGACTTCATCTTTCAAGACACTCGTGGGTCAGTCCGTCCCAGGCCACGCGGAGTAAATGCAGCCGCTGGGGGGGGGGGGGGGGGCGGGCGGACGAGGGAAGCGGTCACACCTCCCAGCGCAGCATCGACTCCCGACCAAGCACAACGGATGTGGACGTTCTGCCGACTCTTACCGTATTTTTTTCTGATTTCATCATGTCTTGATTTCATCTCTGCTCTCCTAAAAATCAAAGAAATCTCATTTAGCATCAAAATATCACCTAACATTAAAAGATGTACCCTTCGCTTCCTTCCGCAGAGAGGCTGGGGACAGGTGTGGGTGGCTGCCGGGCCGGGCTGGGGGACGACCAGCGCCGTTTTCTGAGGCCGCTCCTGCGTCCTGTCATTCGACCGTTTCAATAAAAACAGTTCAAAGGCCCAATACTATGATTTCTTAAAATATTTTTCACGTAAAAAAAACATACTGATGAGTGAAAATCTTACACCAGGTTCTGAAGGAGGTTGGGAATGCACACGTGTTTGCTTTTCTTTAGGGGCGATGACCCTGCAGGGGACAGCACCCCCGGCAGCGGGCCTGACGCGGCCGCACGTCTCCCAGCCACACTCCCGCTCCCCCGTGACGCAGGGCCCGGGGACCTGGCGCGCCTCCGCGAGCAGGAGAGGACGGGGTCTCGGCGTGCTGGCCCCAAGAGGCCCGTCCCAGGCACAGGCAGACAGGCGTGTGAGGGGCCTCCGTCCGCCCGCAGCCGCCCAGGAGGACAAGGGCCCACACGGAGCCCACGCCCTGTCCCACGACCCCGGTGCGCGGCCCACAGGCCCCCCAGATCTGGAGAGAACTCGGGCTGGAGGCGGCACTCCCCGCGGCCTCGCAGGCCCTCCGCCGCAGGGATGCCGGCTGCGCTGGGCCCTCACCTCTCCTCCTGCCGGACCCGGCGCTCCTCGCGCTCCCGCGCTGCCCGCTCCTCGCTCTTATCCGGCTTGCGGCTCCTCTTCCTGCGGCAGCAGCAGCAGGCGCAGCCCACGGCCACGGCCAAGAGCACGGCTCCCCCGACCACCGACAGCGTGATGATGAGCGCCTCGAAGTTCACTGCAAGGTGGGCCGGGCGTCAGGGGATTAGGACGGGGCCCCGCAGCAGCCCCCCGCCCCTGGGGATGGACGGCATCCCAGAGCTGGGCCCCCCCAGGGCACCTCTCAGCGGGCGCGTGACCTGAGAATGAGTTCTCAATGAACCGCCACGGTACGAGGCCACCAGGCCACGGGGCTGCGTTTCTCAGCACCGCGAGCCAGAGGCCAGCGAACGCCACAGACACAGGGAGGAGAGTGCCCGTGGGCGTGCAGACCGTCCGACACACTTTTACTCTCCGGGGGACTCCGGAAGTGGAAGGGAAGCCTGGGGCTGCAGCTCCCGTCCCCCGAGCCCAAGTCCACGGCACGGCACCGTGGGCCCTGGAGCCCGGTCTGCACGTGCGGGCCCGCGATCTGTGGGTGTCGGCTCCCCAAATCCAGGACGGTACTGTGCGGGCACTGTCCCTTCCTGATGACCTTCTCACGCACCTTTCCCTCTCTCTGGCCCACCTCCCTGTGGGAGCACGGCACGGGGCGCACGTAACCATCAGCACACGCGTGTGCACACACACACACAGGCGCGTGCAGCCGCTCTGTCACCAGCAAGCATCTGTCCCCAGCGGGTGGCAGCAGTCCGGGTTCCAGGAAACCAGCAGTCAGGCACGGATTTTCAGGTGTGCAGGGCGTCAGCGCCCCTAACCACTCCACTCTTCAAGGTCACCTGCATTCACTTCCCCGGGGACAGCCTCTGACCCCGCCAGGCAGAGGGGCGACCGTGAGCTGCAGGGTCTGCAGACGGTTGCCTCCTGGGCCGCCAACGATTTTATGATTTCCCGCCAGGACCCGACTCCTCAAACACGTAGTTAAGACTAGTTTGACAATTCTGCCTACCTTCTCTGAAGGGTTTACAAACCCAAACCCGGGGCGCCTGGGAGGCTCAGTCAGTGAAGCGTCTGCCTTCGGCTCAGGCCATGATCCTGGGGACCTGGGACCGAGCCCCGCGTGGGGCTCCCCACTCGGTGGGGAGTCTGCTTCCCCCCTCTCTCTCCCTCTGTGTGTACTCTCAAATAAATAAAATCTTAAACAATGAAATTAATACATTAAAAAGTAACTCCCAATCCACCAACACTTCTGTTTCATTCGAACCGGAGCCATCAGGAGCTCTGGTACCTCCTGCAAACGTGTCCGCTCGTCCCGTTCGGATGGCCCCGAGCGGCTTTCGGAGCAAGCTCCGCCCTGGACAGGGCCCGAGTCTGCTCTGTCTCCCGGACGGCAGGACACGTGTGCTGCCACCCGGAGCGGGCCCGGCGTGGGGATGCACGGGGACACACAGGGACGCCGCCGTCAAGAGCCGGACGTGCCACAGGCTGGCCGCGAGCCCCACAGGCGGGCCTCAGGTCTGTGCACGGCCCGACATCAGAACCACGGTCGCGTCTGACGCAATGCCGACCGGGCCGGAGTGCCGTGGCTTCTCCCGCCGCTGCTCTGGGAGAGCCCGCACGGCACGCGCCCACGGCCGCCACGTCCCCGGGAAAGACCCTCCCACGCAGCGGGCAGCGGGGCGGGGACAGAGAACTCCCAGACAACGCACTCGAAGAGACTATTAGGTCAGCAAAACACCGGCTCGGAAATACATCTGCTCCCAAACAGCTTTTCTGACAAGCAACTAAAACCGGTTAGGAAATACAGAAACCCCACGGGCGCCTGGGGGCTTGGTCAATTAAGGCTGCTTTTCGGCTCAGGTCGTGATCCCAGGGTCCCTGGAATCGAGTCCCGCATCGGGCGCCCTGCTCAGCGGGGAGCCTGCTTCCCCCTCTCCCGCTCCCCCTGCTTGTGGGTGGTCTCGCTGTTGCTCTGTCAGATAAATAAAATCTTAAAAAAAAAAATTAAAAAAAAAAAAGCACAGAAATCCTGATTCCAACAGGAAAAAACACTGCAGGCCCCCGTTCCCATGAGCCTTCCACGGAAAAGCTAGAGATCCTGAGGCCCTTGGGGTGACCTAAGCGGGATGGGGACACCTGCTTCTGCCAACGCGGCAACGTCCTAAAAACCTCGTGTTTCCCCAAGTGAGCATGTATTTAAGGTCATCAGTTAAAACCCCAAAACGACTGCGTCCAGAGCTGGATAAGATGGTTCTGAAGTTCTCTGTCAGAACAGCGCCCATGGCGTGAGGTCCGGAATTTCGGTTCCATGCTGCCCTGCCATCTGGGGGGGTTGGGGGCCTCCCGGGCTCCCCAGACGGCACGGGCACAAGCCCCCTGCCCGTTCTGCACCTCCCAGCCCTCCGCGGTGAACGCGGGGGCCGCGCCCGCCCCCACTGACCCGAGTCCCAGGTGGCTGCTTCAGGTGCACGCAGCCCTGGCACAAATGACACCACGTGGACCCTCCGTCGGGAGGCAGGGCCACCCGTCCCGCCCGCGGAGCTCGCTCCCTGCTCCCCGCCCCTGCGCTGTGGAGCTCATCGGCCCCGCGCCAGGCGGCCAGGCGGCCCCAGGGCCCTAAGGCAGTCTCACTGCCCGGGACACTGATCGAAAGCGCCCTCACTTGAAAGGTGTTTGACGTCGTCAGTCATCAGAGAAACGCAAATTAAAACCACAAGGAGAGACCACGCCCACCAGACGGACTAAGATGCAGATGACGGATCACCCCAAGTGTCGGCAGGGACCTGGGACGACGGGAGTGCCCGCGCCGGCTGGAGGAGCGTAAACTGGCGCAGCTGCTCGGAGAAACCGTCTGCAGACCTACGCACCCGACCCGTGGCGGTGCCCCGTGGAGTGTGGGCAGCCGCCCCCACGAGCACGTTGACGGCAGCACAGGGACGCCCGCGTGTCCCCCAGCGGCACCAGGCGCAGACACCTGCGGGGCACCGCGCAGCCGCGAGACACACCGGCAGGGACACGGGCGCCCAGCCCCGGGGACCGCCAGAGGCCCTCCCAGGAAGCCCGCGCTCGCCACAGCTTCTTGACTCCCCGCACAGAGCGTGCGCTGCGGCGGCTTACGTTCCCTGAGCGCAAGCAGACTCCCCCAAACAGCGCGGATTCCACCAGAACGCCACGAGATCGGAGCCTTACCCCAGCAGACGCCCCAGCGCGCAGAGCTCAGCTTGCAGAGGGAGCTGGGCGGCAGGATCTTGCTCACGGGGTAGTCCACGCACGCCTTGCTGGTGTGGCACCACAGGCACTGGGAGGGACGAACGGTCGGCGTCAGCAGTGCACGGTACGCGCCCAAGAATCAGACCGCCCCGGCCTCGGGCCCCCCACCCCTCCTGCTCTCCCTCGGGGGACGGACTGGAAGGCCTCGGCCTCCGTCCCACCCCATGGCCCACCCCATCGGCCCACCAGGGCTGAGATTCCTCCAACCGTCTCCCACCAGGCACCCTGCCCGGCCGCTCGGCCTCCGTGCACGTCCTCAAGGCCGCCAGGTGGCTCCCTGCCCAGTCTTGGCACGGCTACTCCTTCTGCCCGGAACATTCTTCCCCAAACACGTGTCCCCTCCCCTCCCCTGAGCACCCCTCACCATCACCCCACCTCCCCGCACCTTCCCGTCAGTAGCCCTCCCCCCAACACTGGGGATGCTTATCCCGGCTGGTCCGCGGGAGGGCAGGCGGACCCGGCGGGCCCACGGAGTAAGTCCTTGTCAGTGGGCTTTTGGGACCGTGGAAAACACTGTGGCCTCTCCAACTGCATGGGGTGCCCGGGCGTCTTAAAGACAGTACATCTGGGGGCGCCTGGGTCCCTGAAGTGTCTGCCTTCGGCTCAGGTCATGATCTCAGGGTCCTGGGATCGAGCCCCGCATCGGGCTCTCTGCTCAGCGGGGAGCCTGCTTCCCCCTCTCTCTCTGCCTGCCTCTCTGCCTGCTTGTGATCTCTCTCTGTTAAACAAGTAAAATCTTAAAAAAAAAAAAAAAAAAATAGCACTGCATCTAAGGCTCAAAGGCCCGGGCCCAGAACCTCCGAGCTGGAGGCCCCCTCCCAGGTGCTCCCGTCCGAGTCCCTAAGAGCATCGGGGGCAAGGCAGGGGCAGAGACGGCAGCACAGGCCGCTGGCCCGCACGGGCGCCCTGGACGGGTGCTCAGGGAGTCCTCCAGGGCCCTCAGGTCAGCGCTTTGCACTTGTTACTTTGAATCCTGACGGGTCACTGTTTTACAGAGTCGTCTTCTCTGAGTTTTTCAAAAGGACGGAAAATCAGGTATTTGTGTCCCAGGCCAGGGGGCAAGTCCACCGCGACCACGAGGAAAACGAAGCCCGGGCTCTCCCAGAGCCGTGCTTACAGTGCTCAGAGCAGCGTCAGGCCCCTTCCTTCTGGCCCTCGGAGACCAACCTCCCTGCCAGCGGCCGGGTCCTGGGAACAACTTTGGGTAAATCCTCCAGTCTCAAACAATGCAAGCTTCCGACGCCTAGCTTCCCAGTGTCGTGACCGGGTTACGGGAAGCCGCAGGAGCTCCCGAGGACGGCTGTCCCTGGGGGCAGCAGCTCGGGCGGCACCTACACGTCACCGTCCCGCACGCGGGGGTCCCCGGGGCCAAGGAGGGGCTGTGCTACTTACGGAGACGTTTTTCAGGCACTCCTCACAGGTTCTGTTCGTGTTCTGAGAGCAAGCTGTGGGGAAGAAGACACATCGCCGAGTCAGGCCAGGCTCACGGGCGCTCGGGAGGCCTGGGGGGCGGGGGGCAGGCTCCACTCCCAAGCCCGGAGCAGCTCACCTCTCCCAGCACCCGGTCTACAGGGAGCACCCACAGGGCCTCAGGGAGGACGCAGCACGGCGCCCAGGCTCCCACCTGCAAGGGGTCCTGTGGGAAACAGGCCTCGGCACACAAAGGCTGTGTCCCTCGGACCCCAGCCAGCCCACGCCCGCCGGTTCCTCGCACGCACTCTCTTTGGAACCAAGGCTGCAGCAGTGCCAGGCCCATGAGACGAGAGCCAGGCCTCGGCCCTGCCAGTGCCCCCCAGACCTGCGGGAGAAGCCCCCGCAATCAGCAGACGCCAGTCGTGCAGGCCCCCGCAGCCCTGGCCACACCCCACACCGTCGGCAGCTCCGGCACTCACGCTGAGCAGAGGGAAGGAACGAGGATATGAATAAAACACACCCGTGCCTTATCTGGGGGCTCTCTCCCACACCCTGTCACTCTCACGTGCGTGCGCACACACGTACTTGGAAGAGAGCTGGTGCAACCTCACCCGTCACCAGGAATTGCAACTTGCCGTTCATAACCACATACCCCTTCACGCCCACCAGAGTGACGACGACTAGAAAGACCGGCAACTCTAAGTGTTGGCACAGAGCACCCGGGAGCTCTCACAGAGCGTGGGCGGGAGCGCAGAAGGTTCCACCGCCGATATGCCTCCCCTAGGACTCAGCGACCCCACCCAGGCATTTCACGCAAGAAGGTCAGAATGTAAGCCCCCAGGAAGACTTAGCAGAAATGTTCAAGATTTTAGGGCGCCTGGGCGACTCAGTTGGTTAAGCGACTGCCTTCAGCTCAGGTCATGATCCCGGGACTCCGGGGATCGAGTCCCACATCGGGCTCCCAGCTCTGCAGGGAGTCTGCTTCTCCCTCTGACCTTCTCCTCTCCTCTCATGCGCTCTCTTTTTCTCAAATAAATAAATAAAATCTAAAAAAAAAAAAAAGATTTTATTTGAGAGCAAGAGAATGTGCGTGAACAAACTTGGGGGGATCAGAGGTAGCGATGAGCAGGCTTCCCGCTGAGCAAGGAGCCCGATGGGGGGGCTCTGCCCCCGGACCCCGGGATCATGATCTGAGCCACAGACACTTAACCAGATGAGCCACCCAGGGGCCCCAGCACCTTTGTAATAACAGCAAAAAGCTGCGAACGGCCCAGCAGCCCAAGCACAGGAGGCTGGGCTAGGCAGACCGTCATGCGACGGGACACTGCTGAGCCACGAGAAGCGCACTAGACACGGACGGGTCTTAGCAACACTCCGGGACCCACGGAAACCCGACGCAAAGACCATCCCGCTGGATTCCCGGGACACGCAGCCCCGGACTAACTCCTCTACGCTGAGAGAGGGACCACGGTGGCCTGAACCTTCCGGAGAGATGGCGCATCCGGAAGCTGGACGGGGGCCAGGATGACACGGGCACTCGCCCCACGGCACAGATAAGACCCTGCACTCATGGGACATACAATTCACGTCAAAAGAGAAGGAAGACAGATGTTAGCCTCTAGTTCACGCGCAGCGAGGGCCTCGCAAAGCCCCTCGGAGGGTCTGGGAGGTACGGGAGGGCCCAGGCACGGAGGAGACGCAGCCGCCGCCGGAGGGAAGGTGTGAGACGCAGGGCAGGCGCTCCAGCCCCCGGCTACGAGTGCGCCCATCGTGCCCGTCGAGCAGGACGCGCACAGAGCAGCCTGGCACCGGTCAGGCACAATCCGCCAGCCCAACCCGAGCCTGCTTCACCTACCGCGTGACGGAAGCCCACCGGGCACCTGCTGGCCCGCGGCCCCGCTGGACGACCCTCCTCGCGGAGCCCCTGGCGCTGCGCACAAGCCCCTGCCAAGCACCTGTCCTACACACGTGACTTGGCTCGGGGAAGGAAAGAAAACGGACAACCCGCAAAGCACCTCCAATTTCCGCAAGGCCCAGGGGGTCCAGGGGCCGCCGACGGAACGGGACGCGGGCGGCGGGCTGAAGACCTGCCGCTGTGCAATCAGATTCGGTAAATCCGGACGCCAAGACCACGGTGCCCGTCCGGGAGGTGACCAGACTCTTCCGGTCTCAAAGCGCCTCCCCGCAGCTTAATCACTTATGTAGAGAAAGTGAGTCCTCAGAAGTGATCAAAGCGTCGCCGTATAAGCACAGGACGATGGAACAAGGTGCCAGCGGGGCTCCCGGGGGTGCAGGAAGGACACGGCCTGTCCCGTCCCGAGTCTGGCCCAAACTCACTGGCACCCAAGCCAGAGGACACCAGACAGGACCAACCGGGGGTCCTTCCACGGAGTCGTTTCCCGACCACAGATGGAGGAGGGATTCCGGGTGAATGGAGCCGGATGCCCTGCGTGGCCCCGGACGTTACGGGACGACTGGCGGACCATGTACAGAACCCGGGGCCACGTCGCGGCGTTTGAGGAGCGCACCAGCGCACACGGTCCAGACCGGGCTCGGCGGGCCCCGCCAGGGACCTGAAGCCCCAGCCTCGGGGGACCCGCCCGGAGGGGCCTCGGGGCGAAGGGCCACAGAAGCCAGCCCCCAGACGGTTGGGCTACAGGAGTATCAGACCCGCAGCGGGAGCGGCAGAGCGAACGGGGACGAGCCGAGCACCGACGCCGTTGCGAGCACACTGCGCTGCCTACTCCTTCAACTTGCCCGCCGCGCTGGCGTCTCTCTAAACACAGAGTTAGGCAGGGGCCCCTGGGAAAGTCTGCACAGCCGCTGACACACCCACTCGCAAGTCCTTCCGGAGAAACTCTACAAGAGAAGATGTACTTCTCATCAATCCTAACAGAGCGATCACAAGACGGGCGGGGGAGGCCAAGGGAACTTTTTCAAGGGAACTTTTTTCCCCCTTTCTAAAGTCTTTTTGCTAGCTGGACTCGTGTGGACTAAGCTCCAAGATACACACCGTCAACCTCGTCCACCCCTGGGCCTTGGACCGGAGAGCAAGAGTCCGGGGACACCAGCGTCCCCTGTCCTGCCGAGCCCCGGGCGGCTGTCCACACCGGCAGAAGAAACCTCAGCCAGCACTCTGGGAGCCGGGCAGCGCTACAGAAAGGTCGCTCCACTCTCCCTCCAGAAACTCCCTAGTCCTGCTTCGAGGACCGGGGCGCAGAAACCACGCACTGATCGCCAGAGAACCATCTACACCGCCCTCCCGTTTCCTAATTTCCTGACCCTGAAGTCCTAGGACTGTAAATCTCTGGCTGAGGGTCCATTTACCAATGTTTAGAAAACCTGACATACCATTCCTTTAGAAAATTAAAAGAAGAAAGGTCCCTGTGTTCGGATGTGCTAGCCCGGGGCCCCACGTCCCTTTGTGGCCTCAAGATTCCAGGGAGCCCGCTCGGGACAGAGGACACGTGCTGGCGTGCGTAAAGAGATCTGTTTTGTGAAAGTAAAGAAATGAGCACGCACACAGTCGCCGTGCACGTGTCACACAGCGGGCCCCTCCGAGGTCCCCGTGCTCACTGTCCCGCGACAGCTCCCACCTCACCGGTGGCTCACGAGAAATAAGGGGGCAAAGTTCTTTCAGACAAACAGTCCTGCTCATCTTCCCGTATCAGTAGAAACCAAAGTGCGAGGAGCGCGGTGCAGCCCTTCCCTGACTTAGGACCGGTCACATCCCAAGAAACCCACTGCACATGGGAAACATGCGCTCAAAAACCCGGCCAACCTCAAACATGCTGAAGGCGCTTCCGTTCGCCGACAGCTGGGCGGACCCACCTTGCCCACGGCCCGTCTTCAAGGGCGTGCGGAGCAGCTCCTGGCGCCGACCCGGCTCCGCGGCCAGAGTGGCCCACGGAACGGCGGTGTGGCCGCGGCGCTGTGCAGGCTCAGGGCAGGACCGCCCGTCACCGGCCTGGGCAAAGACCCACGTCCCCGGTTCCAAGCACCGGTCTCCTGAATGCCTCTCACTTTCGCACCATCACAAAGTCAAAAAAATCCCCCGTGCAAGTCGGGGACCATGCGTCCATACGAGCACGTGCAGACAGGCTGTAGTGCCCATACGCGGGTCTGGAAAGCCCTGGTTCTCGGCAGGAGATGGGCTGGAGAGGATCGGCAAGCCCCCCTCCAAATCCGGGGCCCTTGGTAAGGAGCAGTCAGGGTGGGACCTGCACAGGCTGCCACGGAGCTCTTCTGTGTCCTTTAGGCAGCTGGCTTTTGGGGCCATCCCCCCCGATACACAAAGGAGGGGACTCTGGCACGGGGTCTCGCCACACACACAGCGCGGGCTCCATGGGCCCGCGAAGGCCTCCCTCCACACATCTTCAGGGCGCCCTTGGTCCACAGCAGAAACTGTTGGCCTAGGGTTTGCGGCGGCGGTTTGCTGTGGCGATCTACCTGACGGGGCTACCGGAGGCGCAAGGAGCCGGTCGAACACTTCCGGGTGTTTCAGGGGATCAGTGTTCCAACCGGAAGAGCGAGTGAAGACGACTGCCCTTGCCAGCGGAGATGGGCATCGCCCAATCCACAGAGGGGCCCCAACCAACAAAAAAGGCAGATGAGCCGGGATTGACCCCTTCTGCTGAAGCTGGGACATCTATTTTCTCCTGCCCTCGGACACAGGTGCCCCTGGCCCTGGGTACTCCCAACATGGACCAAATTCCCGCAGCTGTCCTGGGGCTCGAACCTGCAGACGCAGGTCCTAGGACTTCCCTGCCTCCACAACTCGGGAGCCAACCCTTCACAGCACGTCCCTTTCTCCACAGCTAGGGCTACGCTACCGGTTCTGTTTCTCAGAAGAACCCTAACCGCCCTGCAAGGAAGACCGAGGTCGTGACTGGTGTAGTCACGTTCCTACAGTAGGACGAGCGGCAACAACCCCACACTGCGCACATACTCTGGAGGGGGGGCCCCAGTGCTCCCGCAGTGCCCTCTCCGAGGAAAGGCAAATGCAGACCCCAGGATACCTGGGGGGTGAGCCCGCTCACTGCCTCATTCCTCCCCTCTGAGGGTGCTGCTGACGAGAGAAACGGCAGCCTGCCGGCACCCGGCCGGGAACCGGGGTGCCTCCAGCAGGAGGAGTAACTACTAGGAGCCCAAGCAAAGCGCAGGCAGCTTCCCACTCAGTTGCTCTAAGTGGAGGCCACAGCCCAAGGAGCTCTTTACCGCAAACACCAGGGCAGCAGTTCTGGTCTAATTCTCTAAGGAAACAAATTAAAGTCACCAAAGGACACCCCCCGCACCGCAGAGAGGGCCAACTCCAGCGCAGTAGAAAAAGCAGAGCAGTCAGACCACCCTCGTGGTTGCTGGCGGCCATCAGGCCCCCCTCCCCGCAATCAGGCCCACACCCCCCCCCCCACCCGGCGCCCCCCGGCTAGCCGCTGAGAGAGACAAAATCCTGGCAGATTATCAACCTACTCCGGGAAAAGTCTCCGTCCCACATCTGTGCTTGCAGCTGCGTCCAGACCGAACCGCCCCCGCACGCCGCCACTCCACCCGTTAGCAACAAGCGTCCAGACCGCTGCCTCGGAAAGGCCGCGCACACGCGCTCACACATGCACACACACACTCGTACACACACATGCACGCACATGTGCACTTGCGCACGCGCACACACACACACTCACACTCACGCACCGGGAAGGAGATCAGGGACAACAGTCCGGCGTGGAAACAAACATTTGGTGGGGTCACACAGCAATGGTGCTTTGCTGTGCCCAACAGAACTCCACGAAGCCTGGGCTCCGGGACTTGGGAAAAACACTGGCCCCAAGGCAGCCCTACTTGTGAACCCCTGCACCCGAGGTCCACAGGCTGGGAGGCTCTATTACCACAAGCAGTGGTCACATGGTGACTCCACACCCTTCGCCAGCAGGTTTCTGAACCAGGCCCAACCCCGACGCTCCGGCTTCCTGGATTTCCCCCAGGCCTCTCGAGTCTGAGGGCCTCCCCGCCCCCCACTGCCCCACAGGAGGCCACTCTCCGGCACTGCCGCACTTCTGGAACCTTCTGAAATGCCAGTTTGGCCCTGGGTCATACACTTCCTTCGCGAGCAATGTTTCTCGGTCAGTCCGCCTCGCCCGGAGCTGTCCCTCGACCACCACGGCCCCAGCAGCTGGCAGCACTCAGCACCCCAGGTCCACTGAGTGCCCCAGCAGAAGGCCCCTGTGCTTTCCTGCCTCCACTGAGGCACGCTCTGACTCCAGGTCCCCTTCCTGAGGGGCGTGGGGCCCCCTGCGCCACACCAGCGCCCGCCCTCCCCCCAGTCCTCCAGGGACCTGGCACCTGGACACAGGCCACCCGCCGGCTGTGGGGCTCCAGCAGCTTCCAAGCTCCACCTCGGACTCGAAACCGAAAACCGCCCGCTTCCTTCCGAGAGGAAGGCGGTGAGGACGGCGGTGAGGACGGCGGTGAGGCTCAGGCAGCACTAAGCCAGGACCATCCGGCAGGCCCTGCCCACAGCGCCCGAGGCTGAACCAAAACAAAGAGCGGCCCCTCCGCCAGCCCCGGCCCCGCGTCCCCTCCCCTCCCCTCCCGGACTGGGACCCCGCGTCCCCCCCACCTCCCCGCCCCGCCCAAACCGGGACCCCACGGCCCCCTCCACTCTCCCCTCCTCTCCCCTCCCCTCCCAGACTGGGACCCCGCGACCCCCCACCTCCCCGCCCCTCCCAGACCGGGACCCCGCGTCCTCTCCAGCTCCCCGCCCCTCCCAGATCAGGACCCCTAGTCCCCTCCAGCTCCCCGCCCATCCCAGACCGGGACCCCGCGACCC
>CM052799.1:194749378-194760883 GCA_028533885.1 Nasua narica
CCCAGACCGGGACCCCGTGTCCTCTCCAGCTCCCCGCCCCTCCCAGATCGGGACCCCGCGACCCCTCCACCTCCTCGCCCCTCCCAGACCGGGACCCCGCGTCCTCTCCGACTCCCCGCCCCTCCCAGACCGGGACCCCGCGACCCGCCACCCCCCCGCCGCGCCCCACCCCGCCCCGGACCCCGCGCCCCCTCACCCGCTCCGGACGGCTGTTGAGCCGCGGCCGCCGAAAGCAGCAGCAGGAACAGCGCGGCGTCGCTGAGGAGCAGCTCCCAGCGCTGCATCAGCCCGCGAGCGCCGCCGGACGCCATGGTGGCAGCGGCCCCTCCGCTCGGTGGGCCGCCCGTCAGCCGGTCGCTGTCCACCTACGCGGCCGTGCTACACAGTCGCCCCCCAACCCCCGGAAGAGCCCCACGCCGGAAGTGGGCGGGGCGAGCACCACGGTCGAGTGCGCAGCCGCGGGTCCCGGCTCGCCCCGCCCCCAGCCTTCCGGCCCTCCCTCCGCGTCCTGTGTTCCCCCGCCTCTCGGAGCGCCCTGCGCTTAATGCTTAGCGCGCGTGCGCGGCTGAGAGGCGGCGGCTGCGGGGGCTTTGCGGCGGCTGCGGGGGCTTTGCGGCGGCTCGGTGCGCCTGCGCGCCTGGGGGGGGGCGGGGATGTTCGCCAGCGGCCGGGGTGCGGTGACCTGGACCCTAAGGCCGTGAGGGGGTCCGGCAGGGTGGCCCCGGGACCTGATGGTGGTGCCGCCGCCGGCGCCGCGCTGGTCTCCGCGCCCGCAGCCGGAGCGACCGGTGCGCACGGAGGAGAGCTCGCAGGGCCGCGGTCACCCGCGTCGGGGAAGCCGCGGGCCCCCTTTCTCGCGGAGACGCACCCGGGCACGCCCCGCCGCCCCCGCTTGTTGCCAGGCTGCTGGGGGAGGGCTGCGCGCCGCAGGCGTCCGCCGGCTCTGCGGAATGTGTGCGTGACCGCAGTGGGCCGGGCCGTGGAGGCGGGCCCTGCACCCCACTGCCCCAGTCCGGGGAAGCCCTCGGGGCGCGGGGGTGGGCGGCTGGGGCGCGGGGGAGCCCCCGGGGGTGCAGGGACCGGGGAGGGGCCTGGGGGGCGGCTGGGGCGGGTCTCACGGGGGACTGTCTGCCAGCCTGGCGTTCGGGGCCCCGTTCGCTGGCGCGTGGCACTGCCGTCCCACCCCTGCCTCAGCGCCGAGGGAGGCGGGAGTGCGGTGGGCTCTGCAGTCGGATCTGGGGATCTCGACCGCCCCATCGGGCCGGGGGTTCCGCCTGTGGCCTCTGAAACTTCGTGCCCTGCCCTCCCTGGGAGGGTCCCGCCGCCCTTAGAATTGGGCTTGCCCTTAACCCCCAGGGCCAGTGTGCCAGGACTTTGGTCATTGTGTATCTGTGCCTCCCGGTCTGGGCAAGACCGAAGGCCGCGTGACCTCACCTCTGGCCCGTCCTTCCCTTGTGGGAAACTCCCCGAGGGCTGGACTAGATAACCGCCCGAAGGAAGGGTGCCTCGGGCGCTAGCTTGGCGGCCTGGCCAGTTCCTGCCCTAGGAAATGGGAGACACACCTGCCTGGGTTTGGAAGAGTGGCCCCAGAAACCAGCATGTCTTCACCTTAACACAAGCCCACAGCAGCCGCGTAGTGGAAGGACGTTGGGCATCTGTCCACATGAGCCAGCACGTGGTGGACACTGTGACATTTGAAACAGTGCCCTCAGCAGTGGCATTTCTTTTATTTGTGAGAGAGATCACGCACAAGGGGCAGAGGGGAAGAGAGACAAGCAGAATCCCGCCAGCCCCGCCATGGGGCTCTGTCCCAGAACTCTGAGACGCTGACCTGAGCCAGAGGTGACGCTCAACTGACTGACCCTAACCCCCCAGACGCCCCCAGCTACAGCATTTTTTTTTCAACTGAGTTTTGCAGCAATTCCACAACACAGAAGTTCCAAAATACTGGGTAACTAGAGCCCGTGTCCTGTTTCGGCGGTGAAGAGGTGCACTGTCCGGGGGTCAGAGCACTTCACGCTCCAGGGACAGAGACCCCAACACGGTGAGGCGCACAGCTGCGATGGGGTGATTCCTTGGCAGTCCACAGCCTAAAGAGTGCCTGGTTCTTCCGAGACAGATAGCTAAGGAAGTAGACTGACACAGTCACGACGGGGCCCACTTAGGGGAGCAGGGCTGTCCTCAAACACCAGGCTGGTCGTCAGGGGGAAGCCAGAGCCCCTGGTTCTGCAGCTCGCAGGCCCTACCCAGGAGTTGTGCCCAGGGGAGTCATTTGCTGGCATGTCACCAGCCTTGTCTGTGCTCAGTGTGCCATCAGATTTTGTCACAGAGGCTATGTTCCTCTTCGCAAGTTAAGGAGTTACTTCCAGAAAGGCCGTATGGAAGAGCAAAGCTGCTCGCTGGCCGGGCAACACGCGGAGCCTGTGATGTTTGATGCTGGGAGAGCTCATGTTCCGCTCAGCGGAGGGCAGGGGGAGCGCTGCAGCCCCTGGGACTTTGGACAGCCTTGGAGGGATCTTTAGGAGCTAGCTCTTAGAGAGGCAGGGGCTGGGGGCCTCTGGGCAGAGGGAGGGATGGACAGAGGCCAGCACTCCGGGGTCCGTTCTCCAGGGTTGGGTCGGGGGACGCTGCAGTGGGAGCCGCGGGTGGCGCTTAGCTGCATGAGTTCGGGAGCTGCGCCTGGTCCCTGCTGTGTCGGGCCTCTGAGGCCCAGGGGTTTGCCCTGGACGGAGATTCCAGACGTGGAACGCTGGCCGCCCGCCCCCAGGGAGCAGACCCTTGGAGTCCTCTCAGAACCAGGTGGAAGGAGGCTCTAGGGACCGCTCCCCGTACTGTGCAAAACAAAACCTTTCCAAGGCCCCGCAGCCAGTGAGCTGCATGGCCAGACTTCGAGCCACAGCATCACCAGTCTCGTCCTGCCCCCGCCACCCCACCGTCCATCCCTCGGCATCGCACCCATCCCATCGGGTGGGAAGGTTTCAGGAGGAGTATTTGAAAATTAGTGGACTATGTCACACGAACAGGAAATAGACCGGGGGGAAGGGGGTGTAGTAACTGACTCTGTGGTTCCTGCTCCTTTTTTGATGGGGAGGGGTGGAGGGAGAGAGCGTCCGTGCGGAGCCTGGCTCAGTCTCACGGACGCCGAGAGATTGAGAGTTGGTGCCTTTGGGCATCTGGGTGGCTCAGGTGGCTGAACATCTGTCTTCCACCCAGGTCCTGATCCCGGGGTCCTGGGGTGGAGCCCTGCGTTGGGCTCCCTGCTCAGCGGGGAGTCTGCTTCTCCATCTGCCCCTTCTCCCTCTCTCTATTCCTCAAATAAGTAAAATCGTCAAAAAAAAAAAAAAATTGGATGCCTAACTGACCGAGTTCTGGAGAGGCCCCCCTATGCTTCCTGTTTCTGGAGACTGTCTCGGGTATCAGGCTGGGCCTGGCCTCAGCTGACCCCTCCAGGGAAGGTGCCCAAGCAGGACGACCCCTCCTCCCGGCAGCCTCCTCCCCGGCGGGCCTCCCCCCTGCACACGCGGCATCGGCAGCCCTCGCCGGCAGACCGCACGTGGATGTCCGTCTGGTTCTCAAAGTAGAGCACGCATCAGAGTCACCTGTGGGACTTGACGAAACCCGGATCGCCAGCCCCCCCGCCCCCCGGGGCCCGGACTCAGTGGGTCTACAGCCCGCCCAGTACCGCATCTCCGGCAGTCGCCGGGGCGGTGGGCCTGTGGGCCGAACGGCGCTGGGGCCGTGCGTCTCAACCCAGCTGCACGCTGACCTGACCACGGAACGTGTGTGGACGGGGGACGCCAGCCGCCCGCCCCTCGGCAGTGAGGTCAACCTGGTGGGCCACTGTCGTTTCCAGCCCCCCAGCTGCAGGCTGGGCTGAGAACCCGAGCTGGATGGGCCACGGGCCTGGGCGGTGACAGGGCGTCGTCCCTTCCCGCTGCCCCACCTGCCGGAGCAGAGGGCCCAGGTCACACGCAGGACAAGGCCTTACAGAGAATTTACCATGAAAGTCGGGAACCCAATGCCAGATACCCTGCGCACAGGCCCAGCTGCCGGTTCGCGGCGGGATGGGGGCGCTCGGTGGGGAGCCGAGGCAGAGGGAACGCAGGTAAAGGTCCTATAACCTGCGCTGTTGACAAATGTGCCAGGTGGGCGGCCGTGACCTTCCCGCAGGAAGCTGCAGTCCTAGCGCCAATGCCTGGCTGCGGGGAAAAACAAGCCCAACTGGCCAACAGGGTCCCGTGAGTCTCCCCCAGCGGACCCGTCCTCTGGGACGCCGCCCTGTGCTCGCCTCCCCGGCCTGACAGTCTGGCATCAGCCGCCCCTCACGGTCCCGGGGCGGCAGCTCTTTCTGCCCACGGGTCCTGTCCCCGCGCTTTAATGGAACACCTTTTCGCAGCCAAGACGTCTCGAGAGTTCTTTCTTGGCCATCGGCTCCGGGCCCCACCAACGTTCCAAGGACGACTTCACTGAGGGGTGTATGATCTAGTAAGAAATAGATATTTGGTCTTAATGTTTCTGGCTCAGAGCTCCTAAAACCCTGGGAATTTTCTGCGTAGTACGAGTGATCGAGGCACCTTTCAAGGAGGGACCTTAGGACCCATGAGGGGGACCTCAAACTGCCAGAGCCCATCACCAGGGCTGGCTTCACCCTAGCTTTCAGATGAAGAAAGCATAATTGTGGTTAAAGAAAAAAAAAAGAGGGAACTTTTGGAAAGTACCAAAGCTTGGGGGCCTGGTGGCCGGGGGAACCAGCCTCGCGAGCTGAGATTAGAACTTTCAGCTCCACCTCCCTGAGCTCCTGGGAGAGGAGATGGGGGTTGAAGCGATGGCCAATGAGTTCATCAATCGTGTCTGTGATGAAGCCTCCTTAAAAACCCAATGGGGGAGGCGCCTGGGAGGCTCAGTGGGTTAAGCCTCTGCCTTCGGCTCAGGTCATGATCTCAGGGTTCTGGGATCGAGCCCCGCATCGGGCACTCTGCTCAGCGGGGAGCCTGCTTCTCCCTCTGCTCCTGCTCCCCCTGCTTGTGCTCTCTCACTTTTCCTGTCAAATAAATAAAATAACTAAATATATATATATATATATAGCCTAACATATCGGCAGGAATCAGGAGTTTTACCATTAAGGAAAGTGGGGAGCAGGGGCGTTGGCAGGAATCTCAGGGACAAGATGGTGTCCCTTCAGCTCTCTCTTTCACAAAGCAGGTGCACGATGTGTGCGGGGTGGGGCCATAAGTCGGGTTTCTGGTTCAAACGAAGGGTACGTGCCGTCATGCCGACTTAGAAATCTGAACCGGCTCCCCTGCCTCCCAGGCCCTCAGAGAGATTTCCTCTCATCGCTGGTCTCTGGGGCCTGCCTGTGCACTTACACACGGGGCCTTCTCACACCCTCTCCCCCTCCTCCCCTTTAGAGAGAGCACAGGCCCCGGGTAGGGGTGTGGGGAGCAGGGGCACAGGGCAGCAGGGGAGAATAGCAGCCCTGCTGTAGAAGAGGAAACAGAGTTATGGCCCCCGAGTGTGTGGAGACGGGCGGCCAGAAGGGACAGAACATGGCTGGGCGTCTGCAAGGGTTTGGGGCCCCGCATGGGGACCTCGGGCATGCAGGCCGCGCGTGAGATCCCCTCCCACAGGGGCCTTACGGAGGGGAGGGTGCCGACCAACTGCGCAGGGCCACCGCACGGGGCCGGGAGAGCACGGGGCCACCTCCAGCGCAGCGCAGTCTGAAAGCAATTCTGTTTCGCTCTGTTGGTTTTAGCATTTTGGAGAGAGGACAGAAAGCCTGACTCTTGTCCTAGGCACGGGAGGGTGCGGCCCCGCTGGGGGGTGAAAGGCTGGTCCTCGAGACCCCCTCAGACGGGTCAGAGGGAGGAGTAGGGAGTGGGATCCGGGATGCCGGCTGGTTTCTAGGGTGGTGGGGACGGGGACAGGGTGGGTCATTGGGCCTGGCGTCGGAAGGCGGGGCTGTGGCCCTGGAGGACTGGAGGACGCCTGTTGCCTTGGGGGCGGGAGGGGGGTGGTGCAGGACCGCTGGGAGGCCTGAGGCCCAGACACGCTGGCCCCATGCCCGGCCCTGCGGTGGGAAAGACGCTTCCTCCCTCCGGTCAGAAGGAACAGCCCCCCTGGGTGATTCTCTGCAGCAGAAGGTTAACCAGTGGGCGCGTCCTCAGGTTTCTGTCTTTAAACCTCACTCTGAGTCCTGCGTCGCAGGCTTTTCCCGCCCGCACACGGCTGCGGTTTGCCCCTGGCTCCGCGGGGGCTTCAGCGCCCACCCCCGCCGACGGCAAGGAATCTGTGCGTTGGCTCAGCCTTTCTCCACCGCGAGGGGCGGGTGGCGGTGCCATCTGAATGACGGCTCGGGTTTTTTGTTTTCAAATATTTATGTATTTGAGAGAGCGGGAGAGCATGTGCGTGCAAGGCGGGGGCGGGGGAGAATCTCGGGCAGACCCCCAGCAGCACACGGAGCCCGACGCGGCTCCAGCGCAGGACCCTGAGATCGCCCCGATCTGAAACCAGGAGCTGGTCGCCCAACTGGCAGGGCCGCCCGGGCGCCCCACGGAGTGGCTGTTTTTAAGTCGAAAGTCAGGATGGGATTCTAACACATATACATATAAAGGAAATAAGGCAGGGCCGATCCCCTCGGAAGGTGTGTTTACATGAATGACTGCAGACCCACAGGCACGGGGCGGGGCCCCCATCTGCACCTCGTCGGCCTCGTAGCCGCTGGCATCGGAGCTGAGAGGAAGCTCACGTCCCGCTGGACCTGCAGGGACCGGAACCTGGTCCTTCCTCTGGGGACCGCAGGACCTCCCCACCCCCGACGGGCTCCCCCCCCAAGACCCTGGCCCAGTGAGCCTGCCGACCTGTGCCGACTGCGGGCGCTCCCGTTTCCTGGTTGTCGCCAGTGAACACCGACACGTGCCGCCGTGCCACAAGACGGGGCGTGTCCCGTGGCTGCGTGCGCGGGACCACGTGACTTCCCAATCCCCCGTGACTTAGCCCGCGAGAAATAAACTGATCTTAAAATAACTCAGAGAGATGCCCATTTCCCGGCTCCGCAGCCGGCCCCCTTCCGTGAAGCCGCCCCATGTCTCCTGAAAGCTGCTCAGGACGTGGGCCTCGGGTGGGGCGGAGAGGGCCGTGGACGCCCGGCCGACAGGCGAGGAAGGAGAGGCACGCCACGGCCCGCGGGCCACACCACCTCGCAGGGCGCACAGAGCCCGGCTTTCGCACACAGCCTCAACTGAAGTTCTCTTTATTTTTTCCATACACATGATTGGGAAGCAGTATCACCAATGGAATGTGATTTTATACCCTGATAAGTTCAAATATAAATAAATTTGTGCCGCAGTAAAATTGCCATGCTGTTTTATAGGAAAATGCATTGACCTCGTAAGACCCAAGCAATTCCTTCTTCAAGTCTCTACCACAAGGTCAGACGCATCAGAAGGGGGAGGCTGTCCTTCCGACGCGTCTGCAGGTCACCTGACCACACCGATTATTTCAAGAGCAGAAAATGACAGTGGGGTTTTCAGGTCACGGAGGAACTTGCCAAGGACTGTGAGCCGTGTCCCTGAGGAGCCTGATGGAGGAGACGGGAGCGGGGCGTTCCCGCCTGGTTCACCGAGCGCCCTCACTCTCGGCGAACTTCGGGTTCATGACGGTCGTGGTGGCACTCTTGAAGAGGGGGTTGTCCTGGAGGGAAGAGCGACTCATCAGCGGAGGGAAGAAAGCCAGGAGCAGGGGTGACCTTCCCGGGGCTCCCAGCCCCGCGGGTGGACTACGGGGCCACGTGGACTGGGGACCTCGGGCAGGACGGTCTCGACCCCCAGGGATGGCCACTCACGTTGTTCCACTGGGACTTGAGCTTCTCCTTCTCGAACCGTTTGTACTCGCGGAGGTCACTCAGGTGGGTCAGGGCCTTCCAGATGACCAGCAGAAGGATGCCGATGGCCACAACGCCCGACACAGTGCCGCCCACAATGGGGCCGACTTTGGGGCCCCCCACACACTCTGAGGCAAGGAAGAAGCAGATGTGTGAGTGTCAGGCCCGCCCGGCTCACCGGGCCCCAGGGGTGCCCTGCCCCGGGTCACTGCCCAGGGCTGAAGCAGACAGAGCTCTCCCACCGCTGTGCTCGCCATGGAGGCAAAAGGTGGGTGAGAGAGCCCCCCGCCCCAGCCAGGGACCCCCTCCTGTGGTTCCGGAGGAAGTTCAAAGGCCCCTCGTTACCCAGAAAGAAAGTGGGGCCCAGGATGCCCGTAGCCAGGGCAGAGCCTGGACAAGACCCCCGCCTCCTGACTCGTTCCCAGCGGCTGGGACAGCCAGGCCCGTCCCCGTCGCCGAGACAGCGCTCATCCTCAGGCAGGAAGGGCGCCTGAGGCCCCAGCACCGCTCCGCTGAGCGAGGGGATGAGGACTCAGCTGGCGAAAGCCTCCCCGAGGAAACCAGGGTGGGGTCCTGGTGCCCCGACCTCCTCCCCTGGGGCTGGGGGCTGGGCTGGTCCCACCTTGGCCCTCGACCAGGGGACGGTGGCACAGACCCAGACAGGACCCCACACCTGCCCGTCAGAGAAACCCAGCGAAAGCTCTCCAGCCGGCAGGCCGTAGTCTGCAGCCCCCGGGGAACAGGCTGTGAGCTCCCGGCCACACAGAGGCCCCGAGACCCACCCGCCTCCCCGGGGTTCCCTGCGTGGGCGGCGGGGCTGGGAGCAGGGCTCCATCCCAGACGGGCCCTGGTGGGCGGCTCGCCCACGCCTGCGGCAGCCACCCAACAAACTGGGCCTCTAGCCGTGCGCTCCCGTGCCCTCCGCCTCTCTGAGCAGGAAGCGGGGAGGTTCCGAGCGTCCGTGTGCCCCACACGCCCCTGGGCGCTGCTTCCCAGAGCTCTGAAGCTCGTCCCAACGTGCGTCCGTGCTCCCGACGTGCCAGCGCCCACACGCGTCCGTCACTGTCACCTGCCCAGCGTGCGTCCGAAAACCTGGCCTGACCCCCACACCACCTGCTCCCGTGTCCGTGTTCCATCCAAGGCCAGGCCCCGTCCATGCCGCCCCCACGCCCCCGCCACCCCCACACGTGTCCCCCTCCATGCCACAGTGCCCGCGTCCTGCAGGGGCCCCTCGTGGGTCTGCACTCGGCTTCCGACATGCGGCTTCGAGGTGTCCCTCGCTCTTCCCCAAGCTGCTCACAGCTTCTCGGTAGGTTTGGAGGGAGACTCAAATGGCTCGCAGCCTCACAGGGGCCCCATAAAAACCCAGAGCCAAGGGCCTCTGACCCCACGCCCTCCAGTCCCCCTATGTGGATAATCCAGTGCTGCGGTCTGGATGGCAGTGCTCCTCCTCCAAGAGACCGTCTGGACTTGACCCCAGGGACACGCCCCCCCGCCATCATGGGCACCTCATGACCCCGGCCACAGTCCCACGCTGTCTCGGGTGCCGGCCAAGTGTGCCCCAACCCTTGGAACGTGAGCCCCATGACACAGGTTTGGTGCCCCCGTGTCGTCAAGCATTACCAGGTCCGGTGTGGCCCCGGAACCCGGTGACAGACCAGCAAGCAACATTTCAGAAGCAGGGCCGCCTGGGCTCCAGGCCCCAGGCCCCAGGCCCCCTCCACCGCTGAGATCGAGGCCCACGGCAGCCTTCATCCTGCTCTCTGGAGCCCCAGGCAGCGGTCCAAGGGCGGGGACCCGGCCCACGAGCGTCCCCTCGGTGGGAACAGCGGTGTCGGGCAGGGACAAGTCATGCACCGCCTCTCACGGGCCGCGACGGGAGCCGGGGGGAGGGGCCAGGCCAGGACGGTGGCTGCGGACACTTGCCTCACCCCCAGGCCAGCCTTCCGAGAGGGAGGGGCACCCTCCCGAGTGGCGGAGGCCCCAGTGCCCCGCGGGCCTCACCTCGGTTGTCGTCCACGTGGATGTCGTAGCTGTCCCTGCCAACCCGCTGCCGCAGGGTGAAGGTGATCCAGCAGCCGTCCAGGTCCCGCTCCTTGCACCTGCGGCCCTTCTCCGGGGGGGCGCTCAGCAGGCCCGCGTTCCTGCACTCCTCGCTGCAGTTCTTCCCCGAGGCGCCCTGGTCAAACTTCAGGCACTGGGCGCAGGTGCTGCGGAGGGGCGTGGGCGTGAGCGCGGGCGCGGGCGTGAATATGAACGTGGGCGTGCCAGTGTGAGCATGAGTGTGAGTGTGAATGTGAGCCCGGGTGTGAGTGTGAGTGTGGGCGCGTGTGAGCGTAGGTGGAGTGTGGCCGTGAATATGAACGTGGGCGTGTCAGTGTGAGCATGAGTGTGAGTGAACGTGAGCCCAGGTGATAGTATGAGTGTGAGTGTGAGCGTAGGTGTGGGCGTGAGTGTGAGCGTGAATATGAACGTGGGCGTGCCAGTGTGAGCGTGAGTGTGAATGTGAGCCCGGGTGTGAGTGTGAGTGTGGGCGCGTGTGAGCGTAGGTGGAGTGTGGCCGTGAATATGAACGTGGCGTGTCAGTATGAGCGTGGGTGTGGATATGAACGTGGGTGTGTCAGTGTGAGCATGAGTGTGAGTGTGAATGTGAGCCCGGGTGAGAGTGTGAGTGTGAGCGTGAGAGCGCGCGCCCGCGAATCGCGCTGTGCGGTGGGAGGGGTCCGCGGGGGGTTGTGTGCGAGGGGCTGCGGCAGTGACACGGGCGGGCCACGGGGAGGGGGAGGTGCTGGTGGAGGAGCCGTGGCGGCCGCAGAGCGGCGCGGGGTGCGGGGGGCGGGGACACTCACGTGTACCGGCTGCAGGGCGACGGGCAGCCCAGACAGTCCATGCACAGCGGGGGCTGGTAGCCCGCGTCGCACTCGCACACGTTACAGCGACACCGGCCGCGCCCGTTGCACTCATAGCCCTCGGCGCTCAGGCAGCCCCGGGTGGACCTCTCGCACTGGCACGCGGAGCCCTCGAAGCCGTCCCGGCAGTGACACTTGCCACAGACGCACGTGCCGCGCTCTGCAGGACGCGGTGGGACTCAGCCGCGGCGCCCGCCCCGCCCTCCGGCCCCACCCCGCCTGCTCGGGTCCGTCTGTCTGCCCACTCCGCCGCCCGCCCCTCTGGCCCCACCCCCACCCACCCTGGTCCGTCCCTCCGGCCCCGGTCCGTCCGTCTGTCCACTCCGCCGCCCGCCCCTCCGGCCCGGTCCGTCTGTCTGTCCACTCCGCCGCCCGCCCCTCTGGCCCCACCCCCACCCACCCTGGTCCGTCCCTCTGGCCCCGGTCCGTCTGTCTGCCCACTCCGCCGCCCGCCCCTCCGGCCCGGTCCGTCCGTCTGTCCACTCCGCCGCCCGCCCCTCTGGCCCCGGTCCGTCCGTCTGTACACTCCACCGCCCGCCCCTCTGGCCCCACCCCCACCCACCCTGGTCCGTCCCTCCGGCCCCGGTCCGTCTGTCTGTCCACTCCGCCGCCCGCCCCTCCGGCTCCGGTCCGTCCGTCTGTCCACTCCGCCGCCCGCCCCTCCGGCCCCAGTCCGTCCATCTGTCCACTCCGCCGCCCGCCCCTCCGGCCCCAGTC
>CM052799.1:194771383-194818052 GCA_028533885.1 Nasua narica
TAAGGAGGGCGGGGTCGGGACCTAGGGGGTCCCGGGGTAAGGAGGGCGGGGTCGGGACCTAGGGGGTCCCGGGGTCAGGAGGGCGGGGTCGGGACCTAGGGGGGTCCCGGGGTCAGGAGGGAGGGGTCAGAATCTGGGGGGTCCCAGAGTCAGGAGGGTGGGGTCGGGATCTGAAGATCCCCAGGGTCAGGAAAGCGGGTCAGGATCTGGGGGTTCTGGGGGGGAGGAGCCGTGGTTGGGACCTGGGGGTTCTCTCCAGGAGGAAGGTGGGTCTGTCGATTTGGGGACCGTGCCCTGGCTCTCGGGTCTCTGCCCTTCTTCCCAGAAGGCCTCACAGCTCAAACCCGAACACAAGGAAAGACAGCAGCGGAGTTGGGCTCCCCGTGTGAGCCTCCCACCCCCTGTGCACTGAGAGCTGTTCCTCCCGCTTCCCTGGGTGCCTCGTGCGTCCGCGGCCTCCAGTCAGGGCTCCTGCGGGGGCAGGGGGCACACGGCCGCCCTGGGGCGGGGCCGGGTCTGTCTGTCTCTGGGATAGGCTGTGCCCCCGCGCAGCTCCCACCCCCCAGGGAACAGAGTGGTGGCACCCCCGGGTGCCGGCAGCTCCAGAGGTGGAGAGAGGGCGTCCAGCCCCGGGGGACGGGCCCGCGGGTCGCACGCGAGGACCCTCGGTGGCTGCGCGGTGCCCGGCGGCTCTTACCAACTTCTGGCACCAGGCGCAGCCAGGGCCTGACTCCACACAGTCCCGGCAGGTGCTCACTTTGTACCTGGTGCAGTCCTGGCTGGAGGCTGCGGCGGAGGACAGGAACCCATGAGCGCGGGCCCACCCACACACAGCCGTGGTGATGGGGTGGTAGGGAGAAGGAGGGTCCGCAGGAGGGCCAGGAAGGGCGGGAGGGGGCGGGCTGCATGCCGTCCTGCCTCCAGGAGCTGCAGAGCGTGGGGCCGGAGGCCGGAGGCCGGGTCCGGGACGTGCGCCCTGGGGCACAGTCCTCCCCGAAGCGGCCCCGGGAGTCCAGCCCAGGAGCACAGGGCCAGGGGGCGGCCCCCTTCCCCACCCAGGATGCAGAGAACTCACCCGGCCTGAGGAAGAGCAGAGCCCCCAGCGTGAACAGCAGGGCGCGCGGGCGCAGCATGTCCTGTGGAGGGAAGGGGTCTTGGTGACGGGGTCTCGGTGACAGGGCCCTGCACCCAGACGCCGGCCGGCGGCCTCCAGACACAGCGCTGGGCGGCCGTGTCCCTCCGCCCTGGCTGGGGAGCCCCGTGCGAGCCCAGCCACCGCCTTCCCCCCGCGGCCTGAGCAGCATGGCGCCCACGGGGCCTCCGAGGAAAGGAAGGAAGGAAGCACGTGTGCGCGTGCCCACCACACGCATCACACGTACACACACACATCACACGCATGCATCACACGTGTGGGGCTGCACACGCTGGGTCACACCTGAGTCCCCCCGGCCTCCTGGTGGCCGCGGAACCAGGACGAGGACCAGAAATCACGGGAGCCAGCCGCTGGCTCAGACCCCTGCAGGGGGACGAGTGAGCACACAGTCCACGCCGGCCCTGCCTGAGGCATGGCTCTAGGTGACCGTGCTCTTGTCTGGACACGCCTGCTGTCCTCGGAAGCCCAGCCCCTGCGGTAGGGCGATGACAGGGCTGGGCACTGCCGGATCCCGACGCCCCCAGAGGCAAGGTTGGTGGGGGACACCAGTGTTCAGGCTCTCGTTCTGGGTCCTCAAGGCAGATGGGGCGCCTTCCGACCCACGGCCCGCTGGGCAGCGGTCAGCATGGCCACATCGCCCTCCCCCCGCAGGCCCCGGGTCAGGGCTGCCAGATCTGGGCTGGGCCCAGAGCGGGAACGCCCCTGCCGGCGGGCGCCCCGGCTCAGAACTCTGCAGCTGGCTGTGGTCTCTCCACCCGACCCAGAGGGCAGACGGGCTGGGAGAAGCCAGGAATCGGGTGTCGGGGAGGAAATGGATCAGTACTGCCTGCCCAGAAGGCGATGTGAACTCCGGCTGCGGCCTCTGTGGCCGGCCCCTGAGGCTCCAGGGGCTCCCCCGCCCGGAACGCAGCCTAGGGGAGGGGGTATGAGGGGATGCTCAGGGCCAGCAGAGGCCCCACCCCAGGACTGCGTGCATGGTCCCCCCTTGGTCTGTGGGGCTCCGGGCGTGGCCTGCAGGTGGGACCCCCCCCCCTTTGCTCTCCTGTAACACCTGCCTCTGTGCCCGAGGGGGCTCTGGGTGAAGGAGATCCAGCTGGGGGCTCGCAGGGTGCGGTTCCTGCGCTTCCGAGCCCAGCCTCAAGCTCCCATCTTTTTGGAGGTGACCCTCCTGCACCCCGGTCCCACCCAAGATTATTATCAGGACCCAGAAATGTCAGAACGCTCCATCCTTCCCGTCTGGGGTCAAAAGCAGAAGCCACATAGTGCATTGGCTTTCTGGGTCAGAGCAGTGGCTGGGTGGTCCGGACGGGCCCGGGCGGGGGGCGGGGGGCAGCGCAGGTTCGCGCCAGGCCCCGTCTGTGCCTCCCAGCCAGGCGTGTGGGGCTCAGGCCAAGGGCGGCTGTGGCTAGTCCCAACTTCCATGTGGGTCCCTCCGAAGGCCATAGCTGACTGCCCGTGCTGCCTCGAGTGTCGGCCCCAGCCCCAGGCCGCCCAGCCACTGCCCTGAGCACACCCCGCCCTGAGGCTGCTCCCAGTAGAGGGTGGGAGCCCCTCCCCAAGAGCCCCAGCCACGCCCAAGCTCCAGCAGGGTGAGCTGGTACCAAGGGCTTGGGGCAGGGGCCGCCCCACTCACTCCCCTGGGGCCACAGGCCAGGCCCCCAAACGTTCCCAACAACCAGCATGTACACTTTGTGGGCCCTCGCAGGGGAAAACCGAGGCCCCGAGCACCAGCGGGACGTGGACCTGGGTGTTGGTTCGGCCGGCACGCCCCTCCCACGAAGAAGGAGGGGGCCTCGCTTACTGGCCCACAGGCTGCAAGGGCCTGACCCTGACCTTGGGAAGCTGGGCGGGGGCGGGGAGCTGCCTTTTCCCGAAGTGCTCCTTGCCCCCGGGAGCACCGGGGCGGCCGCGGGGATGGCAGCCACGGGGACGGCAGCCACGGGGACAGCTGCACCCCAGCCCGCGTGTCCCCCGCCCCATGGGGGCAGAATGCCCGGACATGTGGTGGCTCTGGGAGCTCCGAAGGACAGACAGAGCCCGCAGTCTGTCGGGGCCGGGCCAACTCCCTCCTTGCTCGCCCTCAGGGGGCACTGGAGGCAGGCATTTGTCCAGCGGCCAGGACTGGGCCTGGGCAGCCGGGCCTTGCCCGAGACCGGCATCATGGAGCTGGGCAGACGGAGGCTCCCTCGGAGCATGTTGTCCTGCCGGCCGGTCGTGCACCTGCCCAGGGTGCCTGAGCCTGGATGGTGGCCCGCCTGCCAGCACGCGCTGCCTTGACTTCCTCGGGGACCAGAGGGGTATGTGGCCCCGCGGCTCCGGGTGGGGGACAGGCTGGGAGAGCCCACCATCTGCGGCGCCACAGGACTGGCTGCCACGGGCCCTCGACTTGTAGGGACATGGATGCGGGGGCGGGAGGCCCTCGGCTGTGAGATTGAGCCACCCTTGCCCGCCTCTGCCCCAAGGGGACACTGGCACAGCCCGAGGGCAACCGCAGGAAGTCCTTGGTCTGGGAGTCCCCCGCGGGGTGGCTTCCCGGAGACCCCGCGACGTGGGCCAGGCGCTCTCCCTGCCCCAGCCCTGAGCGCCCCCACACGAATGCAGTGAACCAGGGTCGCCTGCAGGAGAAAGTTCTGAACACCCAGCTTCTCAGAGCAGAGACAGCATTAGAGGAGCAGTGTTACACGTTCCTTCCAGATCTCGTCCACGCATATGTGTGCACACGCACGCAATACACGTGCACACACACTCACACGCACGCAATACACATGTACACACGTGCACGCATGCACGCACGTACACGCACACGGGCAAACATGCACACGCATGCACACACGCACACAATACACATGTACACGTGCGCACACGCTCACACACGCAATACACACGTACACACGTGCACGCATGCGTGCACGTACATGCACGCGGGCAAACATGCACACGCATGCACACACACGCACACACGCACACAATACACATGTACACACGCGCACCTGCGCATGCACACACGTGTGCACATGCAGCACACGCACATGGGCACACATGGACATGGATGCACATACACACGTACACGCATACAGGGCACACACATGCACACACATGTACACACACTTGCTCACACACAGTACACACATGCAATACACGCGCACATGCACACGTGCCTGCACATGGGCATGCATGCACATGTACACATGCATATGCACACACGCCCATGCACACACACACCCATGTACACATGCACACCATGCGCACACACAGCCCATATTTGGTAAAAGACAAAAAAAAGCGGAAACTTTAGAAAGAAAATGCTGTGGGCAGCGGGCGAGGGAGGCACCAGGTCTGCTTCCTGTCAAAGGCGGGGAAGGGAACAAAGACAAAACAAATGCAGATAAAATGAAATCCCCTTTTGACCTGCAGCCCCAGGGACTCAGAACAACCAGAATGCTCAGGCTTTGCTGGAGGCAAGAAGCAACCCTAGCTTCCAATAGCCTGACCTCCAGGATCCTGTCAAGTCTTCTGTGAAAATCCCCTTAGAAATTATCTCTGCGCCCCAATGTCAAAGTTCAGGACCAACCGCCCCTCCCACTCCCGGGGCAGCTCCTTCTACCCACGGTCCTGTCCCCGCGCTTTCATAAAACCACCTTCTCAAGAATCCTTTGCTGACCGTTGGCTCACATCACAACAAAAGATGAAGGTTTTGCAAAAGTGTGAACCCTGAGACCAGGTCACTCTCAATTCCAAGGGCTCCCCGCACCTGCAGGCCTTGGGTCAGAACCAGTCCCCGGAGGCTTGCAAGGGGCACGCCCAATCAGGCGACACGGCCTGGGGGCGGGGAGGGGGGTGCTGGCGGGAAAGTTAGAGGATCAGAGGCAGAGAAGGGAGGGGTGCGGCCCGGTACCTGGGGGATGGCAGTGACCTGAGGAGCGCTGGTGTTACCAGCAACTGATGAGCCACTGAACTTGAGAACCTCTGAAACTAAAAAGAAAAAAGAAGGGAGGCAGGGGCCCCGGCCAGACTCACCCCAGGAGCTGGATGACTCAAAGCTGTTTCATGGAGAAAAAAAAGCCAATGTCTACAGTGGATCTGAACTAGACATCAGCCTTTTTAAACCAAAAGACAGTGTGGAGATGGAGTCGTTTCTGCTTTTTACAAGAAAACACAGAACTGGACCGACGCTGCAAGCTCTGGGGGGGGAGGGTGGGGCTCAGAGCTCGAGGCCCAGACCGAGTGACTGCGACTGGAGGAGGCGTGACCCGGGGGTCCTCTGGACCCGCCCCCCAAGCGCCTGCCAGTCGCGTCCATGGCGGGAGGGCCGGGAGCGGACCTGTGACCGCAGGGAAGACGGTGAGACACTCTCCCACGTATTCGTAGAAAAGGAGGATCTGGTGAGTCAAAGAGGAATCAAAATTGTATTTGCAGAGAACAGCCTCGGCCCCAGGCCGTGAAAACCTGTGTGTCGGCTGCGGACGAGGATGGAGGGGGCCGGACGGGACGCGGGTTCAGAAGTGGCGGGAAGAGCAGGAGAGCCCCGGAGAGGGAGGCGCAAACACGCAGACACGGGCGCGCCAGGAGTCGGAAAAAAACCAAAAAAGCTACAATCGACAAAGGCATCAGAACCTGTTTCCTTGAAAAAAGCAGCAGGGTTGGTGGGAAGGTGGCCACGCAGCTTTGGGAAGGGGGGGATCCCCCGCGGCGGGGGGGAGGGGCGGCGTGGCCGCGGCCCCGTCAGAGACCGTGAGTGGCCTTCGGAGGGGACGAGCAGAGGCGGGGGTCCCCACGATGGCTCCGTGTGGGGAAACAGGATGATGAAAGCGCCAGAAGAGCCTGTGTCTCCGAAGCGGGAAAACTTCTGAGCGTAGAAATGAAGGAGGAAAATATCCAGACAGATGGACCCTAGAGGAACGAATCCGAACCTAAAACAGAGGACGTGTGATGAATCTAACGCCAAAGGGCTGGGTCATTTGGAGGCCAGGATGTGTCAGAGGTCGGGAACAAAGAGGCAGATGTCCCGGGGCGGTGGGTGGGGACGATTGGCCCAGCGGGTGACCTCTGGCTGCCTGCTACCCCCCCCCCCCCGGAGGACGGGGCCTCCTGTCCAGCTGTCCGGCGGGAAGGGCTGTCTGTCCGGAGGCCCTCCCCGGGGGCCCCACAGCGGAGAACGGGTGGGAGCGCAACTCAACTTTCGGGAAAAGGAAAAGCAACTGTCCCTCAGTCAGTGTCGCCCCTACATTTCTGCCTGGGGGCAGCACGGGACGTCTGCGCTGAGCGGGGACCCGGGCCAGGGGCTCACACGGAAGCCGGGTCTGCTCGGTGGTCGACCCCCAGGGAAGTGGGTTCTGAACCATACATTGGATGATAGAGTCCGCTGGAGTCTGAGCTACGGGGTGCCCCCCATTACGGGGGTGGCCTTCGTTCCGGGGTGCAGCTGGGTCCCTCCCACCCCCGGAGAGCGGGCAGCGTCCTCTGCAGCACAGTCTGCAAGGCCCTTGCCGGAACCGGCGCTCTGACCCTCATGCAGTCTCTAGGCGATGCCCGCACCTGCCTGGGCCGCGGCCTGCGCACAGAGAGCCGCAAGCGCCGCCCGATGTTGCGGGAGCCCCGGGCCACAGCAAAGCCCAGGGGCCACGCTGAGCCCCCTCCCTGTTTGCTCCCCCCTCCTGGACTCAGTTACCAGCGCCACAGAGAAACAGGGGCGAGTCCCGGAGCAGCGACCCCGCGCAGAGCTGGTCCCCACCCCACAGAAGTGCCCCCCGGGCGCTCGGAGCCAGCCCGGCCTCGGTCACCTGGCGGGCAGGCGTCCCCAGAGTGAGGCCTCTGCCTGCACCTGATGCGGGACTGAGCGAGGGCTCCGCCACTGACACCAGAACCTTCCGCGAGGACCGTGGGGTGAAGGGAGCCCCGCCCCCCGCTGCCCCTCCTCCTCGTCCACTTGGGGTCCCAGGACTCCTCCACCTCCAGCAGGTGTGGCGAGCCCTGGGGGGGCCGCGGGCAGGACCCCAGCCCGGGGTCGGGGGCAGAGGACAGGGCGCAGGGAGGAGGTGAGACGGGGGATGCGGCGGTGTCGGCTGGAATCCGGGGGGACCCCAGGGTTCCAGCCTCTGCTCCGGGGAGACCTTGGGACGGGCTTCCAGGACACCGGCTGTGGGATGTGCAGTCACACACCTGACACCCGTGCCCTAAAACCCAACTGTCCTGTGACCCCTTCGCAGCGTCGGGCCAGAGCTCGCGACCCTCCGAGAGCCCCCGAGGAGAGGCGGGCCCAGCGGCGGGAGCGCACACACGCGTGCACACTACACACTCACACTCCTTCGCACAGCACACTCGTGCCCTTGAATACTTACATAGACACACGTACAGGTTTGTGCACACGTGCTCACGATCTCACACGCGTGCTCACACTCAACACCCTCTCACTTCCACACACACTCTCACACACTCACACACACACTCTCACACACAGACTCCGGGGGAGGACGGACCGCCACAGCCAGCCTTGGGGGCGCGGAGAGGAGGGGGGCCCCAGCAGGAAGAGGAAGGCGGGCTGGGGCCCCCAGACTCCCCGCACGGCCCTGGTTCCACCCACTCTGGCCCCCCGGGGGGTCTCGCCTGCCCCCCAGTCCTCCCGGCTCTGCAGGCCTCACAGCCCCCACGTTGGTCTGTGTCGGGGCTTGTCAGGGGACCCTAGACCCCGTGGCCGAGGCCTGAGCCCAGGCCCCGTCCTCCTGCCGTGCGGGGTCCCGTCCCCAGCTACAGACGCGCCCCTTGCCCTGTGCGGCTCTGCCCGCGGTGGGCACAGCGGCCCCCGTTGCTGGATCTCAGGGAAAGGGGGCCTGGAGCGGACAAGCCCGAGGCGGGTAACGGGGACCCGGGCTGCAGGGCCCTCTCAGGGCTGGGCCACTCCCCGGGAAGAGCCCCAGGGCCCGACTGCTCCCCTCTAGAAGAACAAGGCTGGACGCCGTCCACTCACCCCGCTGATGCCCTGGCGACCTCGGCGGGGCATCCTGGCTGGGCAGGGAGGCCGGCAGCTCCGCTGGTAACCGGCTGGGCGGCTGCACTGGGAGCAGATGAGCCAGTGGGCCCCGAGGGGGAGGGGGAGCCCCGAGGGGGAGGGCACGGTGCTTCCTGTTTCAGGCTGCTTCGGAGGAAGTACTTACAGGCGGTGATTGCACCACAGGTGGCCCGTCAGAGCCCAGCCCTCACGCCGCGCGCCCCCACCCGCGGTGTCCGAGGAAGACCCCAGCGGCGAGGGACTTGCCCCTCCTTACACGCCTTCTGCGAGGAGCGCAGCAGCGCCAAAGGAGGGATGAGTACTGCGGGCCGGGGCCTAGGGTGGCCCAGGACTCGCCCCTGCGGGCGAAGGGGGCCGTGCCCTGCAGGGCCCAGGACTCGCCCCTGCGGGCGAAGGGGGCCGTGCCCTGCAGGGACAGAGGCCCGTGGACCTGCACCCTGGGACAGGGGCCCGGCCTGCAGTCTGCACCCACCGGGGAAGCAGCAGAGGTGCTGGGAGTGAAGACTGTGGTCATGGAAATAAAAGGTGTGACGGGGCCTCAGGAGCAGAGTAACACTGAGGGGAGCCGGGAGCCGGACGGGATCCGCCCCAGCACAGAGATCCGACCCAAGACGGACGCCGATGCACGAAGCCCACGCGCGACCAACCAGCTGCACCCTAGCAGAGACGCGGGGATCGAGAGGAGCAGACACACGGCCACGGGAGAGGCTCCGGGCCCCAAAGAGGGGCCAGTGCAGCCGGCTGCTGCTGCCGCCCTCACAGACGGAGCAGAGAGCCAGAAAGTGCCAGGAGGGGGGCATTCGGGTGGGGGGTGGGGCGAGGAGACAAGACTCGCCCGCCGGTCAGGTAAACCAGACGTCTCCGCTGCTGATCCTAGCTCCCTGCACGCTGTGCCAAGACGCGCTCCAGAAATAGGCAGACAGACAGACGGACAGATCCAACAAGGACGCGGGTGGGGGGACACAAAGGTGAGCAAGGGAGTAAGCAGAAATGAGGAAGCCTAATAACTACAGGTTTTAAAACAAAGGTAAAAACACGAAGAATCTGAAACAGAAATCCCACAGGGGACCAGAGCAGGAGATCAGGGAGTGCACTGCCCTTTCTGACACTCATCGACAGGCGTTTTGATAGGAAGTATTTAATATTATACATAAGAACAATCAAAAAGCCTTCTTATGAATGTAAATAGGATGTATACATCTGAAAAAAAAAGAAACTATGACAATTCGTGTTTTTTAGAAAAGGCAAGGGAAATAGAACAAATAAGAAAGGATTATAAATTAAACACATACAATAAGATATCAGGAATGAGTTCTTTTAAAAAAAAAAAGATTTTATTTATTTATGAGAGAGAGAGTGGGGAGAGGGGCAGAGGGAGAGAGAGAATCCCAAGCAGACTCCCAACTGAGTGCAGAGCCTGACATGGGACTCGATCCCACGACCCTGAGATCATGACCTGAGCCGAAATCAAGAGTCGGACACCTAACCGGCTGAGCTATGCAGGCAACCCAGGAATGATTTCAAATGTTCTAGAATATTCCAGAATCTCAGGAATCATAGCACCTAGGAGTGGGTTACTGTCTCCCTCTTTGAATAAACAAATTATTGCATTGGGTTTTAAACATAAAGAGATAGACAAGTTCCAATTAAATGTTGTCTGTTAAGGGAATCTGGTCTTTATAGACTATTTCAGAGAATAACAAAGAAAGACAGACTGAGAATGTCCCCATGTCACACCCGCTGTTGCCTCACTAGATAAAGCAATGACTGTCTCTGGCCACCACACCACAGAGACAGATGCCACATACTGTGCACTCTGGAGCACTCGGGGTGAAAGGGCAGTACAAATCTACATACTAATAAAATAACCATAACGATTGTTACTCTTGAACCCAATTCGGCCCAAGACTTCAGATCTAACTACCAGGTCATAGGAAGAACAGGGGACAGAAGCATGTGTTAAATGACACCACAAGGATGCCACCAACAAAACCCCACAAGACAACAAACCACAAGAGAGAAGGGGGAGGCAGAAGACATGGCTCAGGAATCCACAGATTAAGAGATTTAGGAGAAAATCGACCAATCACAATGCATGGATGGGGTGATATTAAGAAACTACGGTTGGGGCACCCGACTGGCTCAGTCAGTTAAGCATGCAACTCTTGATTATCAGCTCAGGTCGTGATCTCAGGGTCCTGGGGTCGGGCCCCACGTCGGGCTCTGCGGTCAGCACGGAGTCTGCTTGAGATTCTCTCTCCCTCTGCCCCACCTCCCCCCGTGCTTGCTGGCTCTCTCTCAAATAAGTAAGTAAATCTTAAAAGAAAATCACCATTAATTTTTTTAGATGTGATAAATATTATGTGATTCTACTCAAGAGTTGTCGCCCTTCGGAGTCCCACACTGAAGTTCCCGCAGGTGACGTGCTACAGTGTTCTGGACTTGCTGCCGAATGACAAGGGGGGGAGGGGCGGTGGAGGAAGGGTGGGAAAATTAACGTTCACCGTTTCAGGCACGTGGGGCCCTGCCCCTGGGCTCCCAGGGAAGCTATACCTTGGCATTGACTCAAGGTCAAATGACTCAGCAAAAGCTCAAAGCATGGGCTGTGCTTCTGCTCCGATTCTGCCCTGAGCACATACTGTATATCTGTCTCATTAAAAAATAACCAAAAAGGAGCATTCCAAGCATAAAGAGAAGACAAACAAAAAACCTCCCTGGCTCCCAGAAGATTAAAGTCATATAGCATCGCATATGCTAAGAATGTTCTAGAATATTCCAGAATTTCAGGAATCATAGCACCTAGGAATGATATAAAATAAGATAGTTTATTGTTTCCTGGAATGCACTTGGTCATGATGATTGGGAACTCTGTGTAAAAATATACATAACTCTGCACCAAGTGCTTGTCCCTGAGCACAGTCATCCTCGGGAGCGCTGGACCCAGGCAGCTGTCCTCGTGTGGGCTACAGTAAAACTCTTTTCTCTTTAAAATGCTTTAAAAAGTTTGGTTCAGGGGCGCCTGGGGGGCTCAGTGGGTTAAGCCTCTGCCTTCAGCTCAGGTCATGATCTCAGGGTCCTGGGATCGAGCCCCGCATCGGGCTCTCTGCTCAGCAGGGAGCCTGCTTCCCCCTCCCTCTCTGCCTGCCTCTCTGCCTACGTGTGATCTCTCTCTCTCTGTCAAATAAATAAATAAAATCTTTAAAAAAAAAAAGTTTGGTTCATTTTGCAACAGCAGTGGGTAAGGCTATGAATAAAACAAGATTGGCCAAGTTGAGGATTGTGGAAGCGAATGTTGAGGACATATGGGTTCATGAAGCTGTTCTGTCGACTTTTGTGACAGTGTAAAATCTACTGGAGTAAAAATTTCTTTCAACTTTAAAAAGAAGTGTAAATTCGCTTAAGGAGGATACTTTCAGTTTTGCAAGATGAGAAAGTTCTGGAGATTGTTTGGACACAATGTGGACAGAACATCTGAACTGCACACTTAAAAATGGGAAAGATGGTTACACGGTTAAATTTATGTTATGTGGTTTTTTTTTAAGATTTTTAAAATTTTTATTTATTTGAGAGAGAGAGTGCGCGAGCACGAGCAAGGAAGAGAGGCAGAGGGAGAAGCAGGTTCCCCACTGAGCAGGGAGCTCAACACGGGACTTTTTTTTTTTTTTTCAACATGGGACTTGATTCCAGGACCTCGGGATCATGACCTGAACTGAAGGCAGAAGCTTCACCGACGGAGCCCCCCAGATGCCCCTACGTTGTGTGGTTTTGTTTGTTTGTTTTTTACCACAGTTATAGAGGAAAACGTACAAAAAAATGCTGTCTATCAGATAAGCAGTTAAAACAGACACTGAAGGCCAAAAATAAAAGACTGGAAGATTGACGTATTATGTGCTGGGGAATACTAACAATTATGTAGAAATGATATCTAAAGGTATAACTCAAGGGGCGCCTAGGTAGCTCTGTTGGTGAAGCCTCTGACTCTCGATTTCAGCTCAGGTCATGATCTCAGGGTCCTGGGATCCAGCTCTGCACTGGGTGTGGAGCCTGCTTAAGATTCTCTCTCTTCCTCTGCCCCTCCCCTCTCTTCTCCCTCTCTGGGAAAAAAAAAAAAAGGTATAATTCAAGGCAAAAAGCATTAAATGCTTAAGGAATGATGGAGGTCATGGAGGAGGTCATAATCCACAAAGAACACAATAGCTGCAAACACATAGAACAAAAACTGGCAAATACATAAGCAAAGGGACACAGCTACGAATGCAGCGCACGTCTTTAATGTACCTCTCTCAGCAATGAGCAGATGAAACAGAAATGCAGATGAGACCTATGGGGAGTTTGAGGAACAGGACCCCCTAACCGACACACAGATTAGTCTTTTGTGTTAAGCCACAAAGGACATCTCAACAGGCTCTAAAGCACAAAAGTCACAAGGAGGCCAAATTCACAGATTTTTAAGTTCACATTTATAAGAAAAATCAGATGTTAACCAAAGGGTGACGTTGAAGAAAAACCCCAGCACCCTAACACACTGGCAGCAAATGTAACATAGGATCAGTAGACACACCACGGGATGTTCGTCTGGCGAGATAACGCAGGGCAATTTGAGTATTCATCCGCAGCTGTGCGTATCTGCAGGACACATCTCAAAACCTTGACCTTGAGGTTCTCTTAACGCATGAGTTGCGGAAGGTTGTATGGTGTTACCACGCAGCCCGAGTGATGCCAGAGACACCCACGTGCCCATGAGTCTTGAGTTCAGGACGGGGGTCACCTCTGAAGACACAGGGGACAGGGTCCTGGGAGAGGAGTGCAGAGACCTTCAATTTTATCATTTTAAGAAGAAAAAGTGCTGGACAAAGTGAGACCAAATGTTAAGATCTAGAGACTAGGACGGTGGGTGTGTGGGTGTTGATGATGCTGGTCTTCACACTTTTCTGCAGTCTTGAGATATTTTTTTTAAAGGAACTAAGAGGGAGTGGCTACAAATGAGCAAGAGGAGTGTGTGTGGTAATGGAAATATGCTAAAATTGGGCTGTGGTGATGATTTCACAACTCTGTAAACTTGCTAAAATCATTAAGTAGTATACTTAAAGTTAGTGAACATTGACATGTAAATTCTCCCTGAATGAAGCTGTAACAAATGAAACAAAATGAAGAATATTTAGGAGAAAAAAGAAGCCACCAGTAGCTTCCAGTCCCAGCTGAGACCAAGCAAGCCCATGGCACCCCATCTCTACCACTGATCGCAACTGAAAATATCACACAGAATGAAACAGAGCAATTTTCTGAAAGATAGGGTCAATAAATCAAAACTTGATGAAAGACTGATATGGCAGTGTCCTGCCTCCCCAAAATCCCTGGTTTCATTCAAGGTAGCCTGCACCCCAGAAGAGCATGGTGCATATGGCCAAGAGAAGCCTTCCTTTCTGGTCTGGACCGTGGGCTGGGAAGGGATGCCCCAATGGGTGGAGAGAGAGGGAGAAATGCCTGCTTCATTTTCTTTGTCCTAGGCTTGTCCCAGAGGCAATTCGTGCCCTAAACTTGTGCTCTCGAGAGGGTGGGAGCAGTAGAAGATATTTATTTTATTTTACTTTATTTTATTGCAGCAGAAGCTACTGCTATCTTCACTGTGGCCCAGGGTCCTTGTAGTCACAGGAGGTACTCATCAGTGTGCGGGAACTACAACTCTTGCTTCCCAGCCAGAGGAGCAGGGAGGGAGGCCTCTGGGGGCAAAAAGTACAGGGGATAAGAAGGAGGTCAAGAAAAAGATCCCATGAAGCTTAGTATGATGTTCCAGACTCACCCCTGAGCTGGACATGTGTGGAAAGGCTTTGAGCATTGAACCATGGCGTAGACCACTGCCAAGGTCAAAGACTAGACCCAGGGGCATACAAGTGTGAGATGTATCCGAAGAGCACTGTGAAGACTGTGAAAACTGATCTCACGTGGGAACCAGTTTATAGGAAGCAGGTCTGAACTTGTGGTCCGTCCCTGATCAGGCTGACCTGACAGCAAAAACAAAATGAGCAGTGGTGGAGAAGATTTTGACAGGATCTAGAGGCTCATTAAGTAATATTCAAAATGTTCAAAATACAATCCAAAAGTATGCACACGTCAATAACACCAAAGAAAATCTCAAGATTTTACAAGAGAAAAAATAATGAACACTAATAACTCTGAGATGATCCCAGTGCTGAAATTATCACTGAAAGCATTTAAATCAGCTATCATAAATATGCTCCACTAAGGAAAACACTCTTGAAACAAATACAAAGGTAAAAATTTTCAGCAGAAATAAAAAAAAAACTATGAAAAAGAATAAGGTGAGATTTAGATTAAAAATACAATAACAGAAATAAAAAAAATCATTGAATGAGCTTAATGGGAGAATGGTGAAGACAGAAGGAAGTGAGTGAACTTGAAGACCAATATGAATGACAAAGAGAAAAAAAGAGCTTGCAAAGACAGAGCCTGGGCACCTGCAGGATAACATTTGCATCATTGACGTCCCAGAAATTCAGGAGTGAATAGTTGATAGAAAAAGTATTTGAAGATACAATGGATGAAAACTCCCCAAATTTGGTAAAATATATATATATATTTATATATATAAATATATATATAAATATATATATAAAATATAAAAATATATAATATATAAATATATATAAATATATATATATGTTTTTGGATTCAAGAAGTTCAGTGAACTTCAAACAGATAAACTTGAAGAAAATCAAGCCTATACACATCATACTTAAACTGCTGAAAACCAGTAAAGAGAAAATTTTTGAAACCAAGCAAAGAAAAGTGACATATTCCATGAAGAGGAACAAGCATTGAGTAGCTCCAAATTTCTCATCAGAAACCATAGAGGCAGGGGCGCCTGGGTGGCTCAGTGGGTTAAGCATCTGACTCTTGCTTTCAGCTCAGGTCATGACGATCATGATCTCATGGGTCATGGCCTCTCATTGGGCCCCAGATCAGTGGGGAGTCCGTTTGAAGATTCTCTCCCTCTGCCTCTCACCCCACTCACTCTCTCTCAAGAATAAATAAATAAGTCTTTTTAAAAAAAATCATAGAGCCTGAAGACAGTGGCACGGTGCTCAAAGGAAAGGGCTGTCAACCTTGGATTCTACTGCAGCATTATTATTCCCCACAAATGAAGAAGTAAAGACATTCTCAGAGGGAGGCAAAGTGAGAAAATTAGTCTCCAGCAGATAAGCTCTAAGAGCAATCTTAAGATTTCAGAGGGAAATGATACTGGAAATGTGGACACCTAGGAATAAAGACAGAGCAGCAGATAGGGATAGAAGAAGGAAGAGGGAGATGTACCACAGAAATGCTAAACAGCGGAAAACGGGAATTACTATGTTAATTTAAAGCAAAGTAGAGGGCACCTGGGTGGCTCAGTTGGTTGAGCAACTGCCTTTGGCTTGGGTCATGATCCTGGAGTCCTGGGATCGAGTCCCACATCGGGCTCCCAACTCCGCGTGGAGTCTGCTTCTCTCTCTGACCTTCTCTCCTCTCTTGCACTCTCTCTCTCTCTCTCTCTC
Source organism: Nasua narica (assembly GCA_028533885.1). Classification (NCBI taxonomy): domain Eukaryota; kingdom Metazoa; phylum Chordata; class Mammalia; order Carnivora; family Procyonidae; genus Nasua; species Nasua narica. The sequence goes on from CM052799.1 coordinate 194,787,096, forward strand.
AATAAATAAATAAATAAATAAATAAATAAATAAATAAAATAAAGCAAAGTAGACATCCCAGCAGCGAAAACCATCGAGTGTACAGTGGGGCTTTACTTAACCATAACGGGCGATTCCATGCGATGTAAGGATTGTAAACAGGCACACATCTAACAACAGGGCTCACAACACACAAACACTACAAGAGCTGAAAGGAGAACAGGGCAAACACACACTTAACAACTGGAGGTGTCAGTGCCCCTCTCGGAGTCTGTCAGAAAGAAGGAGACAAGCACAGCAAGTACACGGAAGATCTGAAAACACGCCAGCCAGCAGCCACAGGTGTGCGCGGGCCACATTCACCAAGGGGGACTGACTCCTGCACACATCGAAGAGAACCGAAATCATGCCCAGTATGTTCTGTAGCCACAGTGGAATTAAACTGGAAAATAAGCAACCGGAAAGAAGTAGAGAAATCTCCAAAGAAATAACACCCTTCTGAAAAATCTGTGGGTCAAACGGAAGCCTCAAGGTAAGTTAGAAAATATTTTGAATGGCATGAAATGATATGCTGCCCATCATATCTATGGGATGAAGGCAAAGCAGCGCCTAGAGGGAAATTGATGGCATTTCACACACGTATGAGAAATTCAACGACACGACCGAATCCCAAGCATTATCCAGGTGAAGAAAGTCAGCAGAACAGAGATTCGATGGACACTGAGAAAGAAGACACCAAAACCACACGAGATACCATTTCCCACGGGGGCAAATTTGGAAAGATGGTGAGGTAACGGGGGGGGGGGGCAATTTGCATCACTTATTTAAATGGTTAGGGGCGCCTGAGTGGCTCAGTGGGTTAAAGCCTCTGCCTTCGGCTCAGGTCATGATCTCGGGGTCCTGGGATCGAGCCCAACATCGGGCTCCCTGCTCAGCGGGGAGCCCGCTTCCCCCCCTCTCTCTGCCTGCCTCTCTGCCTGCTTGTCATCTCTCTCTGTGTCAAATAAATGAATAAAATCTTTTTAAAAACATAAATGGTTAACACACACCATTGGTTCTTCCTGGTAGCTACACCCAGGACCACAAGGTGTCTGTGTCTTTATTGGGGCATTAGTGCATATAGTGTAATTAGCTTATATCTAGTAACGGGGAAACGTCTAGATAGACCACGGCGCATCCGAGCTCCAACACCACGCGCAGGTGAGACCGGGGCGTGGCGCCAGGACTCTGGCAGCAAGGGGGCAGACAGGGAGTCCTGCGGTGCATGCCAAGGGGGTTCTCCATCCAGGAATAACGGTGTGAAACAGAGGACGTGATGGTCCAGCCAGCAAAAGCCTTGGGGCGTGAGCATGAGAGACAAGGCTTGGTGCTTTGAAAAAAGCTGAAGCCAGGAATGGAAGAACAGAATTCTGGGAATGATCTTTTCCCCGAAGTCAGCCAATAAATTCCATTCGCAGTCACTTTCCTCTCCCCTTGGAGTAAATCAGCTCCACTTCATCAGGTGTTCATTGAGGACATGGTACCTGGCCCAATGCTGTGTTAGATGCCCAGAGGGCACGCAGCCTGTGCCCTGCAGGATGTCACCCCCAGTTCAGGGATGAGCACATCACGGTGAAATAAGGCAGAATGAGCAGGGGTGCCTCAAATTATTCTGGGCACGGGGTGGGGGGAAGTGGGCAGCCCAAGTGATGTAGAAAGGAGGAAGAGGTGCAGGAGGCAGGCTTTTTCTATTCCCTGGCTGTCCTGCATGCTGGCCGGGGAACCGCAGCCCCACTCTGCCCCTCCCCCCCGCCCCTGCCACATTCCCGCAACACACAGCACTAGGAGCACTAGAAGATTAAGAAATGTTCTAATGGCGGAGAATGGGAGGCTCCCTGTATAGAGACTGCCAGGCACGGCTGCGGCATCTTAGCCAATGCTGGGGGACGTCTGCAGAAGCAGGGAGCACAACCCACGATCCTGTGTGGGTACGATGAACCAGGCGTGAGAGCCGGGGGCCACTCGTCAGAGGAGGCACTGGGGAGAGAGCGACCCAGCACTCAAAAGGCAGAAAACAGGAGCGCCTGGGTGGCTCGGTCTGTTAAACGTCTGACTCTAGATTTCTGCTCAAGTCACGATCTCAGGGTCCTGAGATCGAGCCCCAAGTGAGTCTCTGCGCTCAGCCGGGAGTCTGCTTGGGATTCTCTCTCCCTCTGCCCCTCCCTTTGCTTGAGCAGTGACCTGTGTGTGCTCTCTCTCAAATAAATAAATAAATCTTAAACAAACAGAAAAGCAGAGAACAAGCTCGGCCCTTGAGAGGGTGCCGGGACATTCGGCCAACAGCAAGGCTGTGAGGGCACTTCCCCAGCTCACACCCTCCTACCTTGCATCCCTCTGCGACTTCCTTCTGCCCCAACTCTTGTCTTTTCGCGACCCCTCCCCCATCTTCATTTTTATTTTCTTTTTAATTTCTTCCTCTCAGTAACTTCCTTCTGCGATGTTGATTCAGCCGTTGCTCCCTTTGTGGGGGGAAGGGGGTGGCCGAGCCGGCAGAGGCAGCTGCAGAGGCGGGCGCAAGCGCGCTCTTGTGGGGGTGGGCAGTACAGAGCGGAAAGCAGCATCTGCCCGGCAAGTGCTCCCAACAGTTCTCACTGGAGCTCCCACAAATCCACACCGACAGGCAGAAAGCCGCCCTGGCGGGGCAGCGGAGATCCTTCCTGTGATCCAGGCCACATGGGTGCTAGCACGAGCAGAGAAGGTAGGGAAGATATTTGAGAGGCTGGGCCATTTCTAGCCACCTACTGTCTGGGATGCTGGCCTACGTAGCCTCATCCCCACTTACCACCCAGCTTCCACCTTCTTGTCAAGCAGAGGGCCTTTTCTCCTGAGTCTTCCTCTTTCTGGCTTCCTCCTCCCAACTCAGCTAAAGGAAGGACACCCCGAGGAGGCTGGGGCAGAGGTTGGCCTATGGCCTGAGCAGGGACTGCCCAACCCTCATCAGAACGAAAGATTAACCAACAACTTGGCTGTGTGGAAGGTCACACAGAGAACCTGTTGGAGGGCAGAAGACTTGGCTCTACATTCAAAGGAGATTGAGCCAGAAAAAGCTAAGCAATTATCAACTCTGGGGGAAAACCAGAAGTTGTAGAAGGAAGAAAATGTAATTCTAGAATGTCCACTTGGCTCAGTAGTTCACATTGACATTGTCAGGATAACAAAAGCACTGAGCCCAGATTAGAAACGAAACTGCTGAGGGCATCTGTGCGGCTCAGTCAGCTGAGCATCTGACTCTTGATCCCAACTCATGTCTTGATCTCAGGGTCATGAGTTCAAGCCCCATTTGGGGCTCCATGCTGGACATGGTACCGACTTTAAAAAAATAATTTATGCCCCTGAATTTCCAAAGTGTACCGATTTTTTTTTACTGTGCTTCAAATAAATAGAAAAATAGTTATAAAAATAATAATTTAAAAATTAAACTGTTTATAGTTCCACAGAGATGTGAGGGATGGGCAGGGGTGTGAGGAGGTAACATCCTCATTTTCACAACAGGAAGGTCATAATGTCTTCCCAGCCCCTGGAATCTAATTTCTCCTTTCAATATGAAGAGCAGGCCAAACTGTGGGGCTCCAGTAGGTCAGGGGAGCCAGCTAACCCTAACCCAGGTCCCAGGGTCATTTCTCTCCTTATGGTACCTATCAAATTGCCATCTCCTGTTCAATTTCTCATTTCTACCAATGCTAAACAGAGCCACTTGTGGACATTTTTAGGGACGTGTGCCCACCGGAAGTCTGGGCTGCCTTTGTCAAAGCAACTTTGTATCTTCCAACCCTGATTAAGGAACTCAGTTTCCACGACTGCCTTCTAAGCTCCTGTTGCCCCAGGGGCCTGGTTTGGGGGCCTGATTGCTGAGCCACGAGAGGAGCATGGACTTGGGGTCCAAAGACAGGCCCACCGGTGGTGGTAGTCGTCTCCAGATACGCAATCCCTTTCCTTCCCTGGGCCCCAGTTTCCCTTGCCCCCCTTCCACTGTGAGGACAAATGAAGACATACGAAAGGGTCCCTCAAAGGGCCTGGCACACACAGCAGGTGCCCAATAAGTGTAAAGTTGCAAATCATAAAAAGACGATAGAGGGGCACCTGGGGGACTCACTGGGTTAAAGCCTCTGCCCTTGGCTCGGGTCATGATCACGGGGTCCTGGGATTGAGCCCCACATCGGGCTCTCTGCTCAGTGGGGAGCCTGCTTCCCCCTCTCTCTCTGCTGCCTTTCTGCCTACTTGTGATCTCTCTCTCTCTCTGTCAAATAAATAAATAAAATCTTTTAATAAAAAAAAAGATGATAGAGACAAGGTCCCAGGAATCATGGAGCTCTCAATAAAATTACAGCAGATTTTTTTTTTTTGAAGGGAGTGTCTACCTGGAGTCATAGAGAAATTTCTTTCTTTCTTTTTTTTTTTGAGAAATTTCTTTTGGGGGCACCTGGATAGCTCAGTTGGTTAAGCATTGACTCTTGATTTCAGCCCAAGTCATGATCTCAGGGTTTTGAGATCGAGCCCCGTATTGGGCTCCGTGCTCAGTGCAGGGTCTGCTTGAGGTTCTCTTTCCCTCCCTCTCCTTCTATCCGTCACCCCTCCTCCCTCTCTGAAAAAAATAAAAATAAAAAAAAAAATAAAAAGAAATAAAGAAAGAAATTTCTTGTTGAATTTTCTGCTTTAGAATCTGGGGAAACAATTTACCTTTTCTGCATTTGTTTCCCTGTAGGTAATGGATAGGGATGAAATTCTTTCCTTCCTTTCCTCCCAGACGTGTGGAGCAAATGAGAACCTGGCTTCCCGAATGCCAACAGCGTGATGGAAGAAGAACACGAGGAAGGCAGGGCGTCTGAGGGCTTCCTGGGCTGGTGGGGGGTGGCACCTGCCCCCCCCATTCCCAGAGGGTGGGTTTCAGTGCAGGCTGATTTTGGAGGAATATGTGAAAAACTTTCTCATGCCTCTTCCCAAGATCCCTGGGCAGGTCTACAGAACTATTTCCAACTTCCCTCCCCCACCAGGGACCGCAGCTTTGGCCAACTCTAATTACTGCCGCATCCCTGAAATCACCGGGGCCCTTGCCTGGAGGGGTTCCGAAGCCCTCCCTCCCCGCACGTGCGTTTCCCATCGTAAAGGCTCCAACCCAAATGCTGCCTCCCCACGGGCCTCCCGCCGCGTCCGCACTGGGTGAGGTCCTCCCTTCTCTGGGCCTGGGGGCGACACCTTACAGACCACGTGTCCGGAGGTGGGGGCGAAGGGCAAGGACCTGGGCTGCTCCCAGCCTCGTGGCTGCGGAGACAGGCAGTCGCTTCTGGGTCGGGCCCGCGTCTGCCCGTGAGGACGGGGACCGCTGGCCTGCCCTCCGCGGTGTGAGGTTATGGGCTGATGGGGACAGGGAACAGTGCCTGGCCCAGAGAATGCGCCAACAGCAGGCAGCGTGTGTGGCGGGCTGCCGCGGGGACTGCTCCGGGCACCAGAGAAGCCTGGGGCGGCCCGCGCGGGAACAAGCTGAGCTGCGCTCCCGGAAACCAGGCAGAGCCCTGCTCCGCACGGTGATTCTCTGCGGAGACAGGCCGCTGGTGGGAGAAGAGGGAGGACCCTCAGGAGCCTGGAAATCCCGGCCTCCGAGCGGTGTGGGGAACGCAGACCCACGCTCCCAGGCCAGCCCGCGGATGCGGTCCGGATGGGGGCGCGGCCCAAGGGTCTGGTTCCCTCACCCCGGGGGGCCTGCATCAGGGAGGCACTCGCTGCCTGGGACAGACTCCATGAGGCTGAAGTCCTCTCTCTCGAAAAGCTTCTCCCTTGGCCTCCCACACCCCGTTTCCTCTGCAGAGGGGATTGGGGCATCTCATTACCTCCCCAGGTCCCTGCCTCCCCGAGATGTGGGTGTCCCTGTGTCTGTCCCCCCAGGGGTCCACATCACCCTGGCGGGCAGCCAGTGGGCCCCCCCCATCTCCCATGAAGTGTTCCAGCTCTGCCCTCCTGCTTCCCATCCCCCGCCTCGGTCCTGGGCCCCAGCTGAGAGCTGGCCTCTCAGCGCAGGAGGGACCTAACCAGGAAGATCTCACCCTCCTTCACCTGGAAGCCCTCGCAGGCGGGGGGCGGCCTTCTCCGGCTTCTTCCCTTTTTCTCTCTGAACCGAATAGCAGCACCTTTCTAGCATGGGCCCCGGGGCCAGTGTGGCTTCTGGCCCACAGAGGGGCAGGGCAGGTGAGCGGTGGTCGGCCACTGGGCTCTGGGAACCCGGGGCTGCGGTTCTAGGCCCCCGCTGGGCAGTGGCTGTAAGGCCTTAGCCCAGTTCCTGAGAGGTGCGGGTGACGGGTCCGCCTCCCAGGGCGCTGAGAGGGCAAACCTGAGGCTCTCGGAAGAGCTTGGGAAGGGGGAGGTGGGGCGGGGGTCTTGGCCAAGTGCCCAGGGCCCAGCCCCCTGGGGCTGGTGAACGGGGCACAGCGGGGGGGGTAGGAGAGGAAAACCCCATTCCCATGGCAAAGCACCCAGGAGCCCGCTGAGCTGGGGTGAGGCTGAGGTTGAGTGGGGGAGGGGGGCTGGAACATTTGCCCTAATCTGGGTGTGACCCTGGCCACCCTGGGAATTGCCTGCCGAAGGCCACGTGGTAGGAGGGGGGCTGGACTGAGACTCAGGGCTGTGTGCTGGGTCGACACCAGGGAGACCGAACGCTACTCACGCGGGTGCAACATGAAAATTTCAAGTTTTTGAAAAGGCTGCGAGACCCAGACAGAGAGGGGAGGCCCTGGAAGCACTTCTGGGCAAAGGGATCAGAGGGATTTTAGGTGTTTAAAGTAGTTCTCTGTGGTTTTCAAATCGTTTCTGATAGCCCCGTATTAATTTTGTAATCAGAAAAGGATGTTAACCATGAAGTGCGTTCATCAGACCGTAAAACATCAGGAGCGGCTCTCTACCTAGCTCGGGGAGGGACGGCTGGAAGGAGGGGCCAGAAACAAAGCTGGAAGTTTGGGGCCCGGGGTGGGCCCCCCAGGCACCCTCTGGGGGCAGAGCGCGCTGGCGAAATCATGACTTCCCTGGGCCTCTTCCTCCCACCCTCCTCTCACCACTTCCGCCAATCGCCCCCGCAACACGCAGTGAGTTAGTTTTACCCAGAAAGTTTCCAAATTCGGGAACTGCCCAGCCCCAGAGCGTTTGTATCTGAACTTCCTGCCGCATTCCTGGGCGCGGACAGACAGTCGCGGACCGTCCACCCAGCCGCAGCTACCTGCGCGACCTGGGGACCCGCAGCGGTGTCGGGAGCCACGAGGGAGGTGTGCGTGCCTGATTCCCGGAAGTTCCTCGGGTTATGGAGATGTTCAGACGACAAATGGCCCTGCGGAGCTCCAGACCCACCGTTTTTAGCCCCAGAAGTCCCTGAAGCAAAGCCAAAGGTCACGGGGGGGGGGGTGGAGGCGACCCCCAGCCCAGCTCTCTGCTGTCGGCCCAGCGTGCCACGTCCCCAGCCGCGGGGGACCGGGGTCGCCTCCGTCCGCCCGTAGGACCGAGACACAGCTGTGCCTAGGTGCCAACGCGTCCACGTGGTGCAGACGACTCCCCCCCCATGGCAGCTCTGCAGCTGTGCCCTCTGGGTTGCAGTGAAGGTTCTGGGCGTGGCGTGGGCGCTCCTCACCCAGAAACCAGGCCAAGGACGGAGGGACGTGGCGCCTGCCTCAGTCTCCCAGTTAGCCAGTAGCCAACGGATCGAGGGCACGGTGCGCCGAGTGGGGCAGGTCTCAGCCATATGCTCTGCCGCATGCCATGTCCTTCCCAGAGGCGCTTGGTCCAGGACGCTGGGGAGGGTCCGGAAGATGGAGGAGGGGGAAGGGAAAACGCCCTCCCATCCCTTGGCCCTCGAGCACCGGGGCGGGGAGGGACGGGCTGGGGTCGCGCTCGGGGTTTTGGCCCTGCTAACCCCACACCATTTGCCGCCTACGTTCGCGCGGCCTCTGGAGTCTACGGAGCGCGCTGCTGCAGGCGCTCCCGGTTCTACCCGTCTCCCCAAGAACCCGCACGGGCACCTTCCTCCCTTTTCCAAGACAACCCCAAGCCTGGACGGCTCCCTGGGTGTGCGGGCACAGACCTTCCTTCCCGGGCTGAGGCCTGGGGGCACCCTGAGACCCAGACTCAGGGCAGGAAGGGGTTGATGGGAGCAGAGTGTGCAGGGAGAGGGGCGGAGAGGGCCAGAGAGGACACATTCCTGGGGCTAAGGAGCGCTGGGGCGAATTTATCTGGAGCCGGTTTCCCCGGGCTGGTGGCCACCCCAGGAAGAAAGTCCTGACCCTGGACACTTGGTGAGGGCAGGGTTAGGGCAGCGGCCTAGGGCCAGGCAGGGCTGGGAGTCCAAATCCCCGGGCTGTGACCACATCCGAGCTCCAAGGTGCAGCTTGGTGGGGTCTGCGGAACCAGGTTCTTCACTAAAAGTCCCTCACTGAGGGTCCCCAGGGACAGAGAAGAGCCGCGGGGGAATCTGCACCTCCTGGGGACCATCCTTCCGCGGCCGCGTGGGACCCCTGACCGCCTGGGCACAGTCAGAGGGCAGAGGGCGAAGGGGCTCCAGGCCCTGGGGAAGCGATTCTCCTGCGGCCCCACGGCCCCGCCAGCTCCGCCCTGAAACCCAGAAGCCCAGGGTGCGCGCAGAGTGGGCCTCGAGCGCCCTCGGGCGACAAAAAGAATGAGTCAGACAAAAAGCAAGAATCCCGGTCCCCACTGAGCGCCAGGAAGGGCAGAGCGGATGAGGCGGGGCCTCCCGGGGAGAGCAGGGGGTGTTTTCTAGGGTTCTTCTCTGGGAAGATGGGGTGCTCTAAGCAGAGGCACTCCAGGACGGCCAAGGGTAGAGCTAGAGGAGGGAGGAGGCCAGGGAGAGCAGGGTCGGGCATGGAAAGCAAGGAGAGGAGGAGGTCACCCAGGGGGACCACGGGACAGATGGAGAGAGAAGAGGCCCCAGGACTTTCAAAAACTCCTAGCTGATCCATTTAGTTGGACATAATGTCCCTGTATGGAGGAAACTGGCACTGCACAGAAGAGGCAAAAGCAGGTCCTAGAACTGAAGCGGGCCAGTGGCCCGGAGCTGACCCGGGGCTGAGTACAGACCTGGGGGGCTGACCGCCTTGTGGGAGGTTCTCGGCAGAGGAAGCTGCTCTCTCCTTTTGGCCAACCTGGGCTGGCAGCTGCTGCGCAGAGGTCCACGTTGGTGGCTCTTGCGGCCTGGGGATGTCAAGCCTGAGAGGGTCTTCCGGGGTTTCTTCCAGGGACATTTCTCTGTGGCTTCAGCCCAGATCCATGCCGGGAAGTCACCCCATATGCGCTGGCCTGAGGTCTCTGAGGTGCCTTCTTCATCTATAAACAGGCTCGTTCCCCGTTGGGCCATTCTGGAACGGGCTAGGGCAGCTCCTGCACAGCCCGGCCGAAGACACCCTGAACACACCTGCTATCACCCCAAATAGGACGCATTGACTTGCCATAGTCCTGCCTTTTCTAGCATATCGTACCCTCAGTAAGGCCTTGAGTGTGTAAGTGGACACAAATTCCAGCCGGTTCTGTGGCCTTGAGTCAAGCACAGATCCCATCACCTTGGCCTTAAGCGGCTGAGGTGGTCACCTGTGCAACCCCCGCTGGGGAGCACCTGTGTCCCTCTGAGCGGAGGCACCAGCTCTGCCTGCCGCGGGCTCTTCCTCTCCCAAGCTGCTCTGTGTACGTGGGCTTCCGCGGGGCTCCCAGTGCGGGGGCCTACGGTGTGGCCAGGGCCCGGCTGAGTCTGGACCCCCGCGTGGCCCCAACCACACTGGGCTGTACTTTGTTCCTGATACGTCAGCCTTGTGTCCCCAGCAGCACCACGGGGTCCCTGAGGATGGGAATCACCCCCACCCCAGGGGGCCCCCGTCCAGGCCGCTTGCCCGGGAGCCTCCGCACAGAGAGCAAACCAGGGAGGTCCCAAGGGCAGGGCTTCCCCGGGGGAATGGGCGAGTGACTCGTTTCCAGGAATCGTTCAGAGGAGTAGCTGCGACGGTGTAAGCGTTCGACCAGAGTTAGGGAGCGCACACGCACTGGGTGGGTCAAGGTCGTTGGTTTTCCCGTTAGGGTCCGGGTGTCCCCTGCAGTCGGGACTCCACTTCTCAGCACGCCCAGGCCCGCACGCCCCCGTCTCGGATTCCTGTTCTCCCCCGGCGCGTTTCTGAAAGGCACGAGGCCGTGGCTAACACACTGGTGTTTCCAGCACGCTCGGTCCGGGGCGGACCTTACCCGCCAATCCCCCAGATCCCGGGAAGGCCGCGGGGACCGCCGGCGCGGCGGGGCGGGGCCGCGCGTCCTAGCTCCGCCCCCACCCGGGCGCCCGCGCGGCGGCCGCGGGAGGGGCTCGGATCCCAGCCGCCCGGCTCCTGTTTCCGCCCGGGCCGCCAGCGCGCAGGACCAGCTTCCGGCCGGGGGGCGGTGCGCGCCGCGCGGCTTCCGGCGGGCGGCGGGGTGCGCGGGAGCATGGGGAAGGTGAGGGGGCTGCGGGCGCGCGTGCACCAGGCGGCGGTGAGGCCCGCGGGGCAGGCCCCGGCCGGCCCCTCGCCCCCGGCCCGGGAGGCGGCCCCTGCGCAGGCGGCAGCCGGCGGGGTCGGCGCGAAGGTGAGTGGCGGTGCGGAGGACGCCCCTGGGCGTGGGGGCCGCGCGGGGTCGGGGGCGGGGTCGGGGGCGGGGGGCGGGCGGCGGGGTCGCGAGGAGAGGCCGAGTGTCCGCGGCCGCCGCTCCGTGTGTGTGCGCGCGGCCGTGCTCCCGTCCGTCCCTCCCGCGGGGCCGCGCTCCGCCTGCTGCTCCCGGGGTCCGGGGGGCGCGGCCGGGGTCCCGGGACCGGCGGGCACAGCGCGTGTCCCCGGCGGCCGCCCGGAGCGGAGCGGCGGGTACCGTGCTGCCCGGAGCCGGGGGCTGGCGCGCGGACGGGCCCGGGGCCGCTCGGGGCGCGGCGGGGGCACGAGCACCGCGCGGGTGGACGCCGTGGGCGCCGAGTGCTGGGTCCGCCGCGCGACTCCCACCTCCCGACGGCTCGGGCCGCGTTGGCCGCTGGAAGAGCGGGGTTTCACGGCCAAGCGGGCTCAGCGGCTGCTTTGGCCCGGGGTTCGGCACCCGCGTCCTGGCTTCCGGATAACTCGAAATGCCATTCGCGTGTCATGGAATTCGCTTGTTTGGAGTGTACGACCCAGGGCACATCTTGTAGAATATTCGCAGAGGCGTGCAGTGGCCACTCCGGATTTCGGAACATCTCCGTCACCCCCAAGGGAATCCCTGGCCCCGAGGGGGTGGCCCCTGGCCTTCCTGGCTCGCTAGCCCCTCTGCCCACCAGAAGCTGGGATGAGCGCGGAGAGAGGGCTGTTCTCAGCCTGCCCTGCACGGCCGGGGGGGGGGGGGCGGAGGGGGAGCCCATCCTCTGGCTCACCTGGCACCAGGGCCGGTGGCGGGGGCCATCGCCGCGGGGGGGCGCGAGTAGAGCTCCCTGGAGCTTCTGTGGGGGTGGCGTGGACAGTAGGGCCTGGCTCCTAAGCCGCAGGTTCTTTGGGTTCCTGATGAAGTTTGTCATCTTCTCCAGCTAAATGGTGGCTGGGAGATGGTCTGTCACACCTTCTCTTTTTTAAAGATTTTCTTTATCTGACAGCGGGAGAGGGAAGAGGGGCAGGGGGCGTGGAAGAGGGAGAAGCAGACCTGAGCCAAGGGAGCCATGCACATGCCCCTGCCCCTGTGACCAGGGTTCCCCAGGGCCCTGGCTCTCGTCCCCTGTGCTGGCAGGCCGGGTGGGAGTCCCACGCAGGTAAAGCCTGTGGGCCTCAGTCCTGCAGCCCACCGAGACCGCATCAGAGCATCAGAGTTTGCGGCTGTGAGTGCAGACAGTTGAATTATCAGCTGGAGGCTGCGGAGTACGAATGTCTAGAACGTGGAAGGGAAGAAGCTTGAGGAGGGCAGGCAGAGCCGGAAGAGAAGAGCGGCAGAGGCGCCTTGCAGGCTGCAGGCTCCAGTCGCCGCCTGTTCCGAGGGGAGCCGACGGTTGAACAGACGGGAGGACGTTGCAGACCTTGAGAAACCCTCCCAGTGGTGTAGCACCAATACCCTTTATCGTAAGTTCCAGAAACGTGAAGCGGTGGGATGTAGAGCACCCCTGTGGACGGTGTCCGCACGGCCACGTGAAGAAAGCGAGGCTCGCGAGGCTCGGCTGTGTGCATGCCGCCCCGGACGACCCGGGTCTGCCCTCTGTCCCCCACCTCCTGCGGCGCCTCTTTGGCAGGAGGGCTCGGCTGGGTGGCCGTCCCCGCTCCATCCTCCCAGCTGTCTCCGGCTCTGCCCCTGGGGGTTTTCTTGTTGACTGACTTTCCCTCCCACCCTGGGGGCTCTTGAGGGGCGCGGGCTTCTTGTTCAGGTGCTCTGCGCAGCTCCGGGCTGCAGGCCAGCCCTGCACCTTGGCGCTCAGGCTGCTGTGTCCTCTGACCCCAGGCCTGTCTCGGTCTGTGACTCCCGGGGGTCGACGCTGCGGTCCCTCCGGGGTGCCTGTCCGGAGCTGGGGGGCCTGGGAGGTGGCCTCTGGCTCGGGGACTGGGAGGGTTTGGAGTCTCCCTGTGGGGGGAATGTGGGCTGGAAGCAGGCCTGGGAGAGACTGCTGAGGTGGACAGTGGTCACGAAACGAGGAGTGCCGTGGGAAGAAGGTGGTGCGGGTTTGGGAGGAGAGCTGGTTCCCATCCCGGGGCTTGTGAATGTTGGCCTTGTTCACAGTCGCTACCCACCCCGGGTCTGGGCTGGGATGGTCCCCACGCCGGGAGCAAAGCCCATTTGAGGCCGGGGGGAAGGAGTGCTGCCTGAGGTTCCCAGGGCCCGGGGCTTAGCTCTGGGCGGTGAAGGTTCCCCGCTGCAGGCTCTCCATGGAGGGGCTGGCCGGGCCTGGCTCATCGGGGGCCCCTGCTCGGGGCTCTCCCTGCTTCGTGACCAGCCTCGCGTTGTACTCTGGAGCCTTGGAGAAATCTTACATCTTCTTTCCTTCTTAGGAATGGGCTTTCGTGAACACGAATGTCTTTGCCGGGACCAAGATAGACCCCAGTGCCTTGGTGCAGAAGCTGGACCCGGACACGAGGAGTGTTGCTTCCACCAGGAGAGGTGAGAATGCGCGGCTCGGGCCCGGGTGTTCATGGCTCTGGCCCCCGGCTGGCTCTGACATGCTCGCGTGCCGGCCAGGGCAACATGAGCTAACCTGTGCGTGTTTCAGAGGTTTTTCAATTCGGTGGAAAAATTTTCAGTTTGTGCTAAAGTGGAGAGATGATACAAAGACATTCCATGCACCCAACATTCACTCTGAACACACATTTCATTATTTTGAAGCAAACAGTGCTTTACTCATAAACTCGTTTAATATATATTTGCGGAGCTCTCGAAATATAAATGTTCAACACCTAAATCAATTAGTGGTCCTTCCTTATCACCAGACAGGGTGCTTACAGCGCTCACATCGTCATGATCACCTAAAAATTTCTTTGTAGGAATCGGTACACTCGAGGCCACGCATTCCGTCCCAGCCCCTGCCCCACTTTTTCCTTCATGTCTTCTGACGTGGGGCAGGTCATTTTCCCCAGTGTGCGTCCCCGTTTGGGACTTTGCTGGTGGTTTCTCTGACGGGCCACTGCTTGCTGGTCACCAGCACGTGTGCGCACTGGGCTCTGGCCTGGGCAGGGGACGCCGCCACCTGGAGGGAGGCCTCTGTGCGGCCCCAGGAGCTGCGCACTCACAGTGGGAAGGTCGGGGCGATGGCGCCGTGCGAGCCCGTGCGGGGCAGGGCTGTCTGCGCAGACGCGGAGTCCTGCTCTGCCGGGGTTGGGTTTACACCGTGCTTGGTGGCTTATTGTTGCACAGGGGAGACGTGCCCATTGCAGTCTCCTTGCACGTCTTCACATGTTGAAACCTGTAGGGGAACCTGGCCCTGGGTTCTTGGCTAGGGGCCTGCTAAGTAAACTCACAAAAGACAAACGAGGAAAACTGTATGGTCTGGGAGAAACCTCAGCAAGAGGTGACTCCAGGGGCCGTTGGTACTGCGGCTTCTCCGGCGTCTTAGCCAATTCTGTAGGCTTCCAAGGGCACAGACGAGAAGGTAAATCTGGGGAACTTAGCGGAGGAAGGGTCATTGGTGCAGGTGCAGTCAGGTGTTGCTTTCCCATCGTCTTCGTGGCCGGAAGATGTCCTGGGAAGGGACCCATGGCCGATTTCTAGATTTTCTGCTCTCAGTCAGATAAGAAAGCTCTGGGAGGGCTGCCTTCGCCTCTGCTGATCCCACTGGCCTGCAGCTCCGAGGACTGGTCGGCCAGCGTGGCGGGTTCCGTCCATCTCAGGCCCCCCGCTGGCTGTCTCTGAGGACGTCCGTCGCGTGGCAGGTTGCGGCTCGGGCCCTGGCGTGAGCCCTTGTGCTTCCGCAGGGACCCGGGGGCCGCAGGCACTCAGGCTTCTTCACTGGCCAGCGCGACCACCGTCCTCTCGTTTGTCCACGCGGACGGCTTTTCCCGCTTCGCTCGGCCTCGGGTGAGAGCTCTGTGTCGTGTGGGGTAGCTCTGCTGGGGATTTTAAATCTCCGTGTGAACTGCTCCCTCCGAGAGCGGACAGATGCTGTCTTCCCACAGCGCGCCCCCCGCCCCCTGCCACCCCGTGGCCCCTCCCCTGCTCTGCCTGCCTCCGTGCTGGCTGTGGGGCTGTTGGCCTCCTGCCCGCGGGACGGGCTCTGGGGTAGGGGCCGGCCCTGGTCCGGCCCGCACAGGCTGAGCCCTCCGAGGGGTGGGCGGGCGGCCAGGCGCGAGATGGGACCCCTTGGCGCGTGCCGTCCCTTCCTCGTGTGCTCCTCGGAGTCCCGTCTGTGGCTGACAGCTGGGGCGGCGCGGCCCGAGGCGGCAGGGGTGCTCAGCCCGGGTGGCCGAGCCCGGCCAGACCTGTGCCCGCGGCGATGTGCCCCAGGCACTTGTCCACTCCGTCCCGGGGTGCGGTGGAGGCAGCCGGTCCTGTGGCCGCTGACGAGCAGCTGTGGGCGGCAGCCGTGTCCGTGCGCACAGGCTCCCCCTGCCCTGAGAGGGCGGGGTCGCCGGGCCCTCCGGGGCCCTGGTCCTGCGCCCGCCTCTGGCCTGCCCGTCGTGGGGTCTGCGTGGGAGGCTGGCTTCAGGTGAGGACGTGGGGCGGAGCGCGGGCGAGGCCGTCTGTGCTGTGGCGCCCCGGACAGCTCGGAGGGCGTGGCGGGGACAGAGCCTCTGCGTGCGGGCGCAGGTCCTGCGTCGGGCCGCTGGTGACCCCCGAGGGTGGCTGCTGGAGTTCCGAGCACCCCTTTGACTTAGGCTGTGGGCCGAGTGGGGCATGTGCCGGGCGGCCGTGCCGCGTGGCCCGCCTGGGAGCGTCTGGGGCTCCCGTCGCCGAGCTGGCCAGGCCACACCGCCGGGTCTGCGAGGGGCTGGCATACTTTGTCCCCCTTCGTGGACGACTGTGCGGGAGGAGAAGTGGCGGTCTGGGGGCCGGACCCTCCGTTTGCTGAGGGCGGAGGGCCCCCAGGAGTGGGAGTGGCAGCGGGGCCTCCCCCGGCAGTTCCCTGCGGGGCACGGTCACAGTCGCCTCTCCCCCCACATCTCCTCTCCTCCCCGCCTCTCCTGCGCGGAGAGAGCGTTGAGGCTGCACGCCCGCCTTCGGGTGGTCCCCGGCCAGCACCCCTGGGGCCCCACCTAGACCCGCCGGACCTTGTTGCCACCTCCTTCAGGGTCTCTGAGGCCACATCAGGACCCTGGCCAGGAGCCTGGTGGGTCCTGCGTGGCAGCTGTAGGAGCACGGAAGCCCCTCCCATCTTCCCTTGGATCCTCGTGGAGATCCTAGACCCCAGCCCGGTGCTCTCGGGCTCTGAGTGACCACGTCCTTCCTGATCTGATTGGGTCCCAGCAGCCGCTGCGGTCCCGCGGGAGCCCCGGAGTGGCGGCCCCTTAGCGCATCAGCTGGCCCGCCCGCACTTCTGGGGCCTGCACTCGTGTCTCTCCTCGCTGGGCAGAGCTCAGTCACCTCTTGCCTTCAGACTGAGTCGGGGGGTTTTTTGGAAAGTGCTGGACCATTCCCAGCAAAGAGAACAGCAAATGTCTGGGTGGCACGAGCCTGACCGTCACGTCACAGGGGACGTGACGGGAGGGAGGGCAGGCGCTTGGGTGTCTTCACGGGTGGGCAGTCAGATAGGGGCACAAGAAGAGGCCGGAGAAGCTTGGGAAAAGCGCGCTATACTCTTGGGTTCCGGAGCCAGGGGTGCAGCACAAGGGGCCTCGCGGGCGGAGACGGCGCGGGGGGGGCCTAGGAGACTGAAGACGGGAATTGGCTGGTCCGGAGCGTGTGGGGGTCTCTCCCCAGTCAGGAAGGTGTATTTTTAGGACGTCGACAGTCATAACACACAGAAAGGTAAACAGTGTGCACAGCACGAGCAGGCCTGGACTCTGGGGTGTGGAGCTCAGCACTCGGGCTGTGTTGGGAGCTCTATGGTCTCGCCGTCAGCCGAGCCGAGGGGGCCTCAGGTAGAGGCCCGGGTCCTGGGGACCGTGCAGTGGCGGGTCCCCTGGGGCCGAGCTGCTGCCGGTCAGAGGCGTGCGCTCACGAGCCTCACGAGCCGGCGCTCTTCCTGCAGGATGCCGAGTCTCCGCGTCTGTAAGGCGGGGGCAGCGCGGTGGCTGCTTTCTGAGTTCTGCCTGGGGCGGTGAGGTGGGTCAGTAGATGGGGGTGTCGGACAGGATGCTTGATGTTCGTCCGCGCCCACCCGGGGCTGCCGGAGCCGGTCCCTTCCCTGCCGGCCTGACGTGTGCGCACGGCTCCCGCTCGCTGTGCCTCCCTCTGCCGGCGTCCCCTTGTCTCCCGACTGGCCAGCGCCCTGGGTCCCCCAGGAGACGACGCACTTTGTGGCTCCCCAGGTTTGTGCCGGGGCTGGTGGCCTGGGGCAGGTCCTGTGGAAGGTGACGTCTGAGGACTCGGCTGCTGCTCAGTCACCCGCTAGGCCACGAGAGCGAGGCTGCCCATCGGCCTGCATCAGCGCACGCAGGGCCTCCCAGCGTCCTTGCCCTGGGCTGAGTCACGAGTAGACATGCTTGCCCGCCTCTGGCCGCCGCGCCGTGCAGCCACCGTGGCCCCCGGGAGGGGGGGCCTGGCCCGGCGTATGTCCCGCTGTGCGCGCG
This sequence comes from Nasua narica, assembly GCA_028533885.1. Taxonomy (NCBI): domain Eukaryota; kingdom Metazoa; phylum Chordata; class Mammalia; order Carnivora; family Procyonidae; genus Nasua; species Nasua narica. The sequence goes on from CM052799.1 coordinate 194,804,267, forward strand.
TGTGCGGCTCCCCCACCCTCGCGCGGACTTGTGCTCACACCCAAGGGGCCTGTCTGACCTTGTGGGAGCTGTGCTGCTGGCATTTCCCCGAGTTTCTACAGAGAGCCTTTGGGGACCCTGCTGGCCTGTAAGCCAGGTCCGTGCCTCCCTGGCCCACCTTGTGATTCCGGGCCGGGATGCTGAGCCCCCCCTGGGGGGCCCTGTGCTGCCGGGGCTTCCTCTCCCACCCTGGGGGCAGGAGGCTGTGGCGTAGAGCCAGAGGTCACCCCCAGTTCCTGCTGCAGATGGCCCCTCCACCCCCACCAGCAGCAGAATCCGGTGCTGCCCGGAGGGTCCGGGGCTGTGGGCTCGCGGGCCTCACGCTAGGTGGCATCAGCCTATGAGGGCGCACGGCCGGTCCAGGGGGAGGGTCTGGCCCCTGCGTCCTTGCCCCGCGGGGGGACACTGCTCGGTTCTCCTTCTGGTCTGGAGTCATCTGTGCTGGGAAGTTGCAGCGTCGGGCCCGACCTCAGGCGTGCGGCCCGTCCTCAGGCGTGCGGCCTGGGCGGGGAGTGCTGGCCCCAGACTCAGGCCGGAGGGGCAGGCGCGCGAGGGCAGGCCCGGCAGGGAGGGGAGCGGGCGGGTGGGGGGAATGTCAGCGTCGCCAGAGAGCACGGCCAGCACGCTGGGCGGCGTGGGGGCTGCCAGGACGAGCTCTGGGGCCGACGAGGCTGTGGCGGACGGGGTGGCGGGGTGAGTGGACCGGGCTGGCCTCCGGGCTGCAGGGACTCCGGGAGCAGAGCCTGTGGGCCTGGCGGCCTCTGCTCCTGGCCCCGGGGCTGTGGACTGGGACCGGGGCTTTGAGTCTGGAGCCGGTGCAGGCGAGCCGTCCGTGCAGCAGAGGGCGGCAGAGCCGCGCGCCCGCAGGCCGAGCCTGGTTCTGGAGCGGCTGGCCCCCTGCCCGAGGGAGAATCCCGGGGCGATCTGGTGGTGTCTTAGGGATTCTGTAAAGCTCTCTCCCTTCGGAGACTTCACTCCTTTCCCAGCCGTGGGGGGGAGGTGGGGGGGGGAGTGCGGGGGGGGGGGGCGAGGCCAAGCCCGCCCAGCAGGTTTTCATTTCACCGCCTCGGCCTCCCCGGGTGGAGATGAGCGGGCAGCGGGCGTTCGTGCTCTCCGGGCCCGGCGGGGGCCTGGCTGGTAGCTGCCTGGGGGCCGCTTTGGCCGAGGGGGCGTTTGAGTCCCCCGTGGCCTCTGGCCCTCTGGACGCTGTGGGGGAGCCCCGGCGGCCTGCCGTGGGCAGTGGTGGTCACCAGGTTTGGGAGCCACAGGGCCTTCCTGTTTCCTTGCCGGGTGTGCGCCCACCTGCCGGAGGCGGCCGTGTCTCCTGTGACTGCTGGCTGTGAGCCCCTCTGCCGCCGCCCGGGCATTACGTGGTTCCTGGCCGCGGGTGTAGGCACTGGGCGGGAGCGCCTCGCGCAGCCCCAGGGAGGGGCACCCGCTGCCTCCAGAGGCACCCGCCCCGCGGGGCCCAGAGGTCTGTGTGGCCAAGCGGAGGATCGGAAGGCAGAGTCTCCTGGCCTGGGCCCGCTGGCCGCTGAGGGGCCGCGGAGCTGGAATGCTGACGGCACCTGGCCCCGAGGTCACGCGGTGCCGGGGCGGGAAGGGCCCGCCGTCGGGCTGCCCGTGCCTTGGTCTGCCTCCAGCCTGTTCTCTTCCACAGCAGGAAGCAGGGAAGGGCCGGGTGGAGGAGGCAGCCCGGAAGGGCCCTGCTTGGATGGTTTGGAGAGGGTATGGGGCCTGGGGCCTGCGTCCCGCTCCCTCTGTCTTCAGGGCTTGGGAGGGGATCGTGGGAGCACTTGGTCCTGTGCTTGAAGGCCCCCTTCTCTCTGCTTTGGGACGGGCCAAAGCCACTTCGTTTCCAGGACCTTGTCCCGGCCTGTAGACAGGCTGCTCGGGGGAGGACCTGGCGGATGCCCACGGGTGCTGCAGCCTGGCCGCGCGAGGACTTGCGTGCGCCATCTGCCGAGAGGGAGGAGGCAGCGGGAGCACGGCCTTGTCCCAGCGCCCCGGAGCCGCGCGTCCCGCGCTGTGGGACGCGGCCCCGACCCCGGCAGCAGGGCGGGCTGAGTGTCGTCGGACCGTCGTAGAACAGCTGGCGCGCGCCCGGGGGGGGGGGGGGGGACGTGCAGCCCTTCGGGGCCAGCGTCTCGCTGCCGTGGACCTCTCCACGCCCAGGGGGTGCGGAGCGTGGAGAGTCGGGCGGGAAGGCAGGTCGCGGCTCGCTCTGGAGTCAGGGGCGGGGAGCGGGAGGGGCCGGGCTGTGACGGAAGCCGCTCGCCCTGGGCCGTTTGAGGTCCCGGCTCTGCGAAGCTGAGCCGCCGCGTGAGCGGGCGCCCCGGACCTCAACCCTGCGCGAGGGGCACTGAAGTCCGGGCCTGGCCTTCCTCTGAAACCGCTCTTGTAAAAGGTAACACGTTCTAATTCTAGAAAGGACGCAGCCGCCTCTCCACACAGAGCGTGTGCTTCCTGTGTCCCCGTGTGGGGACTTGTGTCTGCGACCCGGCTGGGCCCGCACGCCGACCTGGTCAGCGCGGGTGCCGCCTGCCCCTTTCCAGAGGCGGCTGGCGGGCTGCTCGGCCGAGCCGGTGTCGCTGCCGTCCATGCAGACGGGCCCTCAGCCCGTGGCCGGCTGGTGGCACCGCTGGCCCCGTCTGCGGGAGCGTCCCTCAGGGACTCGCCTCCGGGGGCTCCTGCACTCGCGGCGCGGGAGGCCGGCCTGGCCACGCAGAGAGCTGGCGGCCCAGCGTGGGGGGACGGGGCGCCGCGTCGGCTCCCGGAGCTCCTCCGTCACCGGGTACCGCCCGAGCCCCTGGTCTCTGCTCCCGCCACTCCAGAACCTTCCCTCCGAGGAGAGGATGCTGTCTTTACGGCACCGTCCACCGGCCGTGGTCTTTGGACCCAGTGGGGCGTGTGGGGTTGTCTGGCTGTTTGGGGGTCATTCTCTCGAGGGGTGTCACGTGCTGGCGCAGGTGGGGTAGGGAGGCGGCCTCCGAGCAAGAGCCGCTCGCTGCTTCTGACCCGGCGCTCTGCCCTTGGCGGCAAGGGGCCCCGTGCGCTGCTCGTGGGGTCCGGCAGTGGCACCCCGCCGGGCCGTCTGCTGTCACTCGTGTCTCCGTGGCGGAGCGGGGCCGGAGACCGTGTCTGCGCCCTCCAGCCTTGTCGGCGCTTGGGGCCCGCGGGTCTGGCGGGCGTCCCCCTTTGGGCGCCTACACGCTGGTGGGGTTTCCAGAGGCCACCTCAAGACGCTCAGGCGGAATCTGTGAGGTTGGGGCCCTCCTGGTCTCCCGGGGATGAAGGGTCCTCACGTGCCCGCCGCTCAGGGGCGTTGTGTCCAGCAAACGGGCTGTGACCGCTGAGCCCGAGCGTCGTCTGCGCTCGCCTGTCTGCCTGTGACTTCCCCGTCCGCTCTGCGGCCGGGCGCTCGCCTCGCTCAGGGAGGGGCTGTGGGGCCTGTCCGTCCAGGAGCCTGGAGCAGGGCTGGCCTGGCCCCCGTGGGGTCGTTGTAGATGGAGGAGGGGACACCCCAGAGCGTGTTGAGGGTGTGCTGCTTGGGGGGCCCTCGGGGCACCTCGCGCACTGTCCCCTTTCTCCCTGGCCGACAGTGAGCCCCCCGCCCCTGCCGCAGGGCGGCTGAGCTGGGCTCGAGCATCTCAGGGTGGCGGCGTCGCCTGCAGGCTTCCCCAGAGGAGGGAGCCCGTGAGGATGCGCCGTTCGCTCGCGGGCCCTCTGGCGCCTGCTTATCCGGAGGGTTCCCCCACCTGATCTCCTGCAGAGGCGACGAGAGCCGGGCCAGGTTGGCGGAGGTGGCAAGAGGCGGGCCAGGTTGGCGGAGGTGGGGCGCGGGGTCGTGGGAGGAGAGACGGGGTTCCTCCTGTCTGCTGGTGAGGGGCGCCCAGGCGCTGGCAGGTCAGTCCGCCCTGAGGGGACCCCGCAGGTTGGCCCGAGCCCCCAGGAGCCCCCCCCGCCCCCGCCCATGGGTGCTGCCCTCGTTGCCTCCCGTCAGCATGTTGGGCCAGCAGGGCCGCCTCTGAAGGAGGGCAGCTCTGCGGCTGCAGAACCGAAACCGCCGGCCTCCACGCCACCGTGTGTTTTCGCGGTTAAAGTCGGTCCTCGGGGCTTTGAGTCTTTTTGACACGTGCAACAGTGTGGGGCACCTGGGAGTTCGCCGTGGGAGAGGTTCTTCAACGAAAAGGGTTCCTTAGCAGTAAAACTTGGAGTGTTTTCGAGAATATGTTGATGTGGCCTCTTTGGTTAATAATCTTGTCCCTTTTGTCAGCCGTTGTCTCTGATTAGGGAAAATTGTCCCCGATTTTTTAATATCTTTGCTTTTTAAGGAAATTTTTAAACGGCCGTCTGCTTGGAGGGTGCGGTGTAAATAAATAAATGGAAAAATGAGAACAAAATCTAGCTGCACCGTCGGTAGGTGACCGTCTGTGTGGGGTTTGCCATGGCGGGGGGCGCGGTGGGGCGTGGTGGGCCGCGTAGGCCCTCCGCATTCTGGCTGCATCTCCAGCCGCCCGGGGCTGGGCCCGTCCTCTCCCCCCTGGGGCGCCCCTGGGGCTCGTCCGCCCATGCCTCCGAGGTCTTGCTGCCCTTCCTGGAGCTGGTGTTGTGCCGCTGCCCTCTCGTTAGCGTGGCACACGCACACGGAGACTCTGTGCAGGGACTCCCGTGCGGCTGTGCCCAGTGCAGGCTTCTCCGTTTCTGCCGTCTGCACGTGTGGCTGGCCCCGGCCCCGTGTGTCCCCGCGTGTGGGCGTGTGGCCCAGCAGCGCACGATGACCTCGCTCCTCCACAGGCTGTCGGAGTTTGTCATATGACGGGACCTGGGCCGTGGGGCCTGTCGGTCCGCCCCCCTTTGTGGGTGCTACTAAATCCGTCTGTAGACAGAAGCTTAGGGCACAATTGCTGAGACCCATGTGTGGACCTTTAGAAAGTCCGCGGATGGTTTTGGGAGCCCCTTTGGCCCCGGCTTGCATCCCAAGTCCCCGCCTGGGCCCCAGGGTATTAGTACATGCCTCTGACTGGGGACCGAGTGTAAGAAGCGCCTAGATCAACAGCAAAGGTCAGAAGCTTGGGTCTCTGTTAATGTCAAGGGCAAACAGTGGGGGCTGGTTTCTAAAACGTATGCTTCATTTGAAGTTCCCTTAGCCGTGTTTCTTTGTAAGCAACACGTTTCTGCGCCTTTCCTATTCATTTATTTGTTGTTTCTATTGATTCAGAAGAGATTTTTATGTAGGAAGGAAGCAGTCTGTTTTGTTTTCAGTCTTTCGTAAGAAGGCTGCCATGGAGCCCTCTCCCCACCGGATCCATGTTTCTCTTCTTCCCAGGCTTCCTCCGCTCCGGGTCTGATGCCGTCCAGGGATGGCGAGGTGTGCCCGGCAGCCGTCTTGCCTCACTCAGCCTCAGGCTCTGGCTGCCCAGACCATCCTGATGCCCCCAGATGCCACCTTCTCTGAAGCCTGTGCTCCCACGGCTCGCCCATAGGGTCCGTCCTCCCGGCCCACTGGCCCCCGCGCCCCTCCCCTTCTCGGGTCTATCTCATCCCAGGGCTGTAGCTTCAGTGCAGAGTGAGGGCGTTGCCTAGTCCTTGGGGGTTCGGGCTTTTGGAACCCTCCAGATGCCCTGGGGACCCCGGCAGGGACGCTGAGGTGAGCAGGGCTTGTGGTGCCCAGGCTTGTCCCTGCCGCCCGTGCCTGGTGAAGGCCGTGTGTCCTTGCGGCCTGTGGGGCCGGTGCTTCCGGGCAGCTTCTGGGTGCCTCCCTCTGCAGGTGCTCGGCTGTCTTACGGGAATGGTGTATTTGGTTCCTGTTTCCCCGGCGCCGTGAGGACAGGCTACCGGGCAGAGGCCCCTGGGGGGGGTCGAGGCACAGGCACCCCTGACGGTGTGTGCGTGGACTGTGCGTCATTCAGAGGCAGCGCAGCTGCGAGCCGGTCCGTCTTCCCCGGTCACATGAGAGTGAGCCGCCTACACGATCTGCTGTCCGAGGCTTCCTGGGAGGCCACCCTTCTGCATTGGCCTGCTGGACGTGTGGGTCAGCTCTGTTCCCATCGCCGGCCTCCATTGCCCAGGCTTACACCCCAATCAGATGGCCCCTGATCCCAGAGCGGGCACTGTCATCACCATCTGTGGCTTGACATGGCACTGGGACACGTGGACGTCTCCCCGCCACCCCAGGGGCCTCCGAGGCCCTCAGGGGGCTGCAGAGACGCCCTCCGGGGCCCGCAGTAGGCCGGCACCTGGCGGCCGGACTGCACGGTGGGGGTGGGGCGTCTCAGGAGCAGTGGTCCCCGGGGCCCGCACCCTGCGGCCCCTTCTGTCCGTGCTGGCACACCCGCCCCGTTCTGAGCAGCTGAGGGTGACTGGAAGGTCACACAACGCCTCCACTCTCGGCAGGGGGGACGGGGGGGGAGGGAGGTCAGGGCCGCGAGGAGGAAAGTAGGTCAGCTCCGGCGAGTCTGGAAGTTCCAGCGCAAGGCCGCAGCGTGCAGGGTCTTTCTCTTGGAGAAGGGATTAAACCCTCCTGGGAGTCCCGGGTTGCGGGGTTTTATGCACGTTCCTGAGATGAAGAGTCTAGCCGAGCAGGCACACTCCCCGTCTTTGGTGGCACTTGTCTCCGCTCTGTGTGAGACGTCAGGGACCCGCCGTCCGAGCCGGCAATCGGCGTGAAGTGGAGCTGATCGGTCGACGGCGCGTCTCGCCGCCCGTGCTCCGGGTGGGCCTGGCCCTGGGCTCGGCCCCTTGGTCTCGGGGAGCCCGTGCAGGCCGAGGAAGCGGAGCCAGCCTGGTGAGCACCTTGGAGGCAGAGCCTCTGTCTGCACCGTCCGCGGCTCCCGGCCCTGCGCCCCCCGGCCCGTGTTCCCACAGCAGTCAGACCGCTCGTCTCCGTGCTCCCTGTCCCCGGGTCGGGCCAGGCTCCCGGGCACAGAGCTCGTGGCAGTTCTCACGATGTGAGGTCGCCTCTCTTCCCCCTGCCTGGCAGAATTCCAAGGGGTTGACGATCTCTTGGGGTTTGTGTTGTAGAGATCGTGCCCGAAGCGACCCTGCTCTGTGTCCCACCGGTTCACCCTCAAGTGCAGAGGCTCGAGAGGTCCCTCCTCCTGTGGGTGTCCCGCTGCCCAGGTGAGGTTCCGGCCCCACCCTGATGTCCTGCCTTTGGAGGAGGAGAGGCCCGGTGCCGTCTCAGGGACCCGCAGGCCCTGCCTGAGTGTCCCTGGGGCTCTTGATGGCTTCTGCTGGCACAGGCTGACCGGCTTCGTCAGCCAGGAGTCCCCGTCGGGCCGGTGAGGTCAGGTGTAGCCCTCCCACTGTGTGTGCCTGCTGGGGCGGGGATCCGCCGTGTCGCCCCATCCCGTCCGCCTGCCGAGGGGAGCGACGCCCGTGTCCTGCAGCCAGGGCCATGGGTGGGTTCCGAGCCCTCTGAGGGGGTCCACCTGTGCCCACGTGGTTCCGGCGTTAGTCCAAGTCTTGTGCCTCCCCTCCAGCGGTGTGGTCCCAGGGCAGCTGGTGCAGTTTCGGAGGGCCCAGCCTGAGGCCGCTGTGCCGTCGGGGCCCGCTGGGCTCACTCTCACGCTCCTGTCCAGTCCCGGTTCCCTGCGGTCCCCGTGACTCCGGAGGGTTACGGCCCCTTCTGACACGGGGCTGGTTCGCAGGGTCGCTGACAGGTGCCCAGTGCTCCTAAAGGTCAGCAGGTTTCTTCAGGTAGATTGCGAGTGAGCGTTATGGGTGCGAATGAGCGTTATGGCGGTGATGGATGACGCTGCGTCGGCGCCCGGTAACCCCGCAGACCGCGTGGGGCCTGGGCGGGCAGGGCCACTCTGGCTGATGGCGGAAGCACAGGGCTTTGCCTTATTCCTGGGGAGATGGACGTGGGGGTCCGCCTGGGCGGCCGGAGCGGACCCCACAGCGGTAGCCGTCACGGTCTGAGGTCAGCATGCCGGTGGGCTCGGTCCCTCCGGAGCACAGCACTGTCGTGGGTGCGCACGTGGCCGTTATCCCCGTGTGCGTCCCTGTTCTCGTCCCCTCCTGTGAGGACCCCAGTCGCGTCGCATCAGGGCCACTCTGGTGCGCTCGGTAAAGACCTTGTCTTCAGGCACAGTTGTATTCTGCGGGTCTTGCGATTAGGACGTGATCATGTGCGTTTGGGGGATGCAGTTCAGTCCGTAAGATGGGGGCGTGCACGCCTACCCCGGGGGTGAGGGCGGGCACTTGGGGGTGGGGAGGCCACCCGCCCACTGAGCTGGCGCGGCAGGGCGGGCGGTGGGAGGGTCAGCTGGTGGCCCGAGTTCTGATGATGCAGGTGTTCCGGGGCGGAGGAGAGGGCGCGTGTGGCACTCTTCACCCCGTGACCCTGGGTTGGCGAGGCCAGGGACACGTTAGGGACACGTTCCCATGCTGGCGGGCGAGGGTGGACAGCCGGCCCCCTGCAGAAGGCCCCGTGTGAGAAGTGGGTTTTTCTTACTGTCTTGGTGGAATCGGTGACGAGATCTAGGACCATCTCTTGCTTGGACCGGACTCACCTGAGACCCTCGGCTTTGGGTGGCGCCTGTGCAAACAGGTGGGGACCGTGAGCCTCCGCTTGGGGCGCCAGGACTCGGGGGGATGTGCTCCCCCCCGCCCCCGGCAGCGCCAGGCTTCTCCCAGCCAGAGAGCGCGTGCTTCCTCCTGGGAGCTGTGTGGCGTCTCCGGGCGGCCTGCCGGGGGTCCTCCCGGGTCAGGGACCCCGCTGGACGCTGTGCCGCCGTGCGCGGCGCTGGCTCCTCCCTGCGGGCACGAGCGCCCCGCTCACCCCGTGTGTTCTCTGTCCCCAGGTGCGGAGGCCAGAGCCGTGTTACCCAAGAAGGAGAAGCTGAGGCTGCGGCGTGAGAGGTGGCTGCAGAGTAAGTGCGCCCCGCGGCCCCGGCCCCGCCGACCCCTCCTCCCCAAGCGCCGTGTCCCTGGGCTCCCCGCGTGCAGGGCCGCCTCTTCCACACGCAGGTGACAGTGGTCGCCAGGGTCTCCCAGCAGAACGTCCCGGGGCCCGGCTCCTTCCCTGTCGGGGCCGTGCTCCCTCAAGCTAGTTTCCGTGGTGCCCAGTACGCACCGATGCTTCGCTAAGGATGTTCCTGATGGGTGCTTTGCAAGTTTTTTCTTACTGTTCTCATTTTAGTGTGATTCTGCTCACTTTTATTTTTGTTTACTTGTTTTTATTATTTTTAGGTTCTCCTGACTTTTAAGAAATAATTCACGATATCCAACATGTTCTCTCATGGGTAAAATTACTTTTTTCCTTGAAGGTTTTAAAGAAAATGTACGTTTTTAATTTTCTAGAGAAACTTGTCAACTCCTCCCACAGTTATTTTGTTTTGTTCCTTGTTGGGTGTTTCTTACAGAAGGAACTCATTCGTGCATTTTCTTCCCCGCGGTCCCTGCGTGGGGTTGTTCGGAACCTAGTCTGTAAGGTTGGGAGACAGCGGCTGCCTGGCCGGCGCGTCTCTGCGCTCCCGCGCGCCGTGGTACTTAAAACTCTCTCCACGCTGGTTGGTCCTTTGTCGTCTCTCCTTGACCCAGACGTGGCCACTCCTGTTTTCCTGTAAAAGCATCCGCTCTGATCAGATCGCCACCCTCACTGGCAGAGGGCTTCTGGCCTCTCATCATCGATGTCCCGTCTGTCATCCTTTATTTGCAGGCCTTCCTGGAACTTCTCGTTATTTTGTCTCTTCCATTCCAGGAGTGAAGCCTTGTATTTACTTATCAATTTTACTTTCTTGCGCCCTAAGTTACTAGTCTCTGGGTTTTTTTATTTTTTATTTTTTTTATTTTATTATTATTTTTTTTATTTTTATTTATTTTAACAGAGAGAGAACACAAGCAGGCAGAGAGGCAGGCAGAGAGAGGAGCAGGCTCCCTGCTGAGCAGAGAGCCCGATGCGGGGCTCGATCCCAGGACCCTGAGACCATGACCTGAGCCGAAGGCAGAGGCTCTAACCCACTGAGCCACCCAGGTGCCCCGCTGTCTGCGTTTCTTTCTTTTCTTTTTTTAAAGATTTATTTATTTATTTATTAGAGAGAGAGTGAGAATGGGAGGGGAGAAGGTCAGAGGGAGAAGCAGACTTCCCGCAGAACCGGGAGTCCGATATGGGACTCGATCCCGGGACTCCGGGATCATGACCTGAGCCGAAGGCAGTCGCTCAACCAACTGAGCCACCCAGGCACCCCCGTCTGTGTTTCTAAACACTCTGTCGCTCGGTTAGTTGGGTGTCTGGGCCTTCTCGGGTAGCGCGTGTTGGCGGCGCACGGGCCGGGGCTCGCCAGCCCTCACCGTGGGAGCTCCGTTACTCCGGCAGTTTGTTACAAAGACTCCTCTTGCCTCGTTTGGTTGTGCGGCGTCTTTGCGAACGTCGCACGGCCTCGTGAGGGCGTTCTGCTTGGGGGCATTGTGTCAGCCGATGCTGCTGTTGGGGAGGTCGTGGGGTCACGTGGCAGACGCCCTCCTCCCTAGTTCTTTGGTGCGAAGGCCGGGTCCTCGGTGGCTCCGTGTGGATTTTACCACGAGCGCCCTGACTTCTTAAAACCTGCTCCCACCGATAGCACCTTGCCAGGCTTACGACTGCGGTTGCCTTGAGTGTGTAGATGAGTTTGGGGAAAATTGCCATGTTAACAGTATTGCATCTTCAAGTTCAGGAATATGGTCTGTTTCTCCACTTAACGTGGATTTTCTTTAATTTCCGTTGTCGGCGGTGTGTAGTTTTTCTCAGTAGAGGTCTTACTTCAGTTTTTGTTCTGTTTTGTTAAGCTTATTACCAACAGTTTCATAGTTTTTCGAGTTATTATAAATGGCGTTCTTGAACGGTTTATTTTCTAGTTTTCTACTAGTAAGATGCTTTTTTAAGAGTATCGTATTCTTAGACGGTGCTAAAGTTGTGTATTCTCATAGTTATTTTGTAGATTCCTTAGAACTTCACACATGAAAGTTCACGCAGCCTAAAGTGGAGAGGATGTTTCATCTTCCTCCCAAACCTCATGTTTTCGTGTCTTCTCATTGAAGGGCAGGGGCTCGAGCCTCTGGTGGGCGGTGATGGAAGGGGCGCGAGTGGGTCCCAGGCCGGGGCCGGGGGCTGGGACCCGGCCGCGCCGTGCACGACGCGGGTGCCGTGACGTGCTCTCACCGCACACCTGGCTTCTGAGGACCTTCCCCCGGCTTCTCCTCGGTGGGCAGATGTGGGCCCGGAAGTCAGGAGAGCGACCGGGGCACAGCCTTGCCTTCTCCCCCGAATTCTGTCGGCGGGATGTGGACTGGCCATCAGGGAGCCCAGCCCTTGAGACTCTCCCCGGGTCAGCGTCCCGTGTGGCCAGGGAGGTGGTTTTTGGAGGCTCGCTTAGCACACGGGATGCTTTCTCGATCCCAGCTCAGGCTAGTTTGGAATTACGCCGTTTGGAAGGAAGGAGCGTCAGTCCCTGCCCCCCCTTTGCTTACAGCTGGGCTGGCCATGAGCTTCTCCCCCGGGGAGGAACATCGGCGTGTGGTCTGTCTGGTCCCAGTACCCCAAGAAGGGTTTACCTGGAGACAAGTCGAGGAAGGGGGCGATGTCCAGCCCAGGTACGAGGTGGTGCGGGGGAGGCCCCCTGCCTCTGCTGGCCTGGAGGGTAGAAGGGAGGTGGCATTGCCAGCGACGGTGGAGCAGGGTCGGGGCCTTGGAGGACACTCCAGGTGGCACCCCCTCCCCTGCGCCCCTGTCTCTGGCTAGAGGGCGTGGGGGAGTGGGCGCAGGTGTCCTCGGTGGAGGGTGACCGGCCCGGAGGCCCTGTGCTGAGCCGAGTGGCGTGAAAGGGACCCAGATCCGAGGCCGCGGAATGTGTCCGTCCCACGTGAAAAAGCTGTAGCTTGCTCTGGTGAGACGGACAGCGCTGAAGACCCGGGTCGCTGGCAAGCTGCTTGCCCGTGCGGAATTGAACATGCACACCCTTTCCCAGAGCTCGAGACTCGGTGCGCGCGCGTGTGTGTGTGCGTGTGCGCGCCCGTGTTTGGTGGCTTTGGATTCCTCTCTGTTACACTTGGGGTGTGAAATTCTTCGTGTTCAGGGTGGGCGGGTGGGACCCCGTCTTCCCAGAAGGGTGCCGGAGCCCGCCCCCACACCCGGGGCGCCGCACCGTCGGATTTCTGTCACTTCCTGATTTGCTCCGGCGTCCGGACGGCCCCCCTTGTTGCACGTTCTCCTCAAACACGTCCCGGCTGCTCTTACACACGTGGTCTTTCTTTTCAAGTGAGACTTGGAATTAGCTTCACGGGTTCGGGTGGAAATCCTGTTGGAGTTTGAGGCTGTGTGAGGGTTGTGGGTTCTCACGGGCGCCGGCCGCCCTCCCTGGGTTGGTGTGGGGTGTTGGGACGTTTTGCTCTTCCTCCATCAAGGAACCGGCCCCCATTCGCGGCCGTGTTGTCGTTTTTGTGGTGTGTGGGTAGCGAACTGGGTCGTGTTCCATTCGGCACCTGTGGTGATGGCGGCCTTCGTGCTCAGACCCCGCGGGCGCCCAGCACGCGCCGTGTCGACCTGCCTTCGCGTGGCTCAGTTACACTCCAGCCAGGGGGTGCGGGCCGCGGGTTTAAAGCACTTGCGGGCGCCTGGGGGGCTCCGTTGGTTGGGCGCCTGCCTGCGGCTCAGGCCCTGGTCTTGGAGTCGCAGGATTGAGTCCCGCCTGGGGCTCCTGCTCGCCGGGGACTCTGCTTCTCCCTCTCCCCCTACTCCCTCTCGTGCTCTCTCATTCTCTCGCTTTCAAAAAAAAAAGAATGAAGCACTTCCAGCTTGGATCTGCGGACGTTCGTGTGGCCGTGTGCCTGTGACGCCCAGGAGCCGGGGCCTGGGCTGCTCTGCCGGCCACTGAAGGGGCAGCCGTCTCACAGCGCCCACCCTGGCCTCGCCGCCCTCCCAGGATGCTCGGCTCCCGGGGAAGAGGCACCTGGTTTGCGGAGATGCTCAGTAAATGGTTTATCGTCTTCCTGGCGGGGCGGAAAGTACCGCGTGGTCCCCTTGCAATAATCTGTGACGTTGATGGCTTGCTCCAGGAGGAGCTGAAGCGCGGGGCCGTCCCCGTCCCCCTGAGCTCTCCTCTTCGGGGCGAGGGGAGCAACCCCCCGCCCAGGGCCCGGTGGGGACTTAGGGGCTGTGGTTGGGGGCAGCATGGGTGTCCCTGACTTGGGGCCAGGCAGGGGGGCTTCTCAGAGCTTGTCCCGGGCGGCCCAGGGCTTTGGGGTGGTGCCCTGGCCCAGGCCGGCGGGCTTGTTGAGTGGCTCTTCCTCGTGCTTCTCTCTGGTAGATGAGTCTGCAGTTTCTGGAAACTCCTGTCTTGAAAATGCCTGTTGGGGTCACTACATACGACTCCCCTTTCACGTGTGCTCTCCGGGGCTCTGTGTGGACTGGGGTCCCTCCGTATAGTCGGTGGGCTGTCGAGTCTGCCCTGGCCTGCCGTGTGGTCCCTGCCCTTCTGAGGGGTGACGGGCGGCCCCAGCATCCCAGCGGACCCCGTCCTGGAACGGCGCCGGCTCACGGAGGCCATGGTGCCGTAGCTGCGCATGCGGGCTGCTGCCGATGCTTCTCTGGCTGCGAGTCGCCTGGGTGGGTGGCCGGAAGGCGGCTTCTCGCAGCCTTTCGAGGTGTGACCCCGCGTCTGGCTGGCTGTTTCCAGCAGGGGGAGATGGGGCTCAGGTCGGGCCGCCCCACAGCCCCTGTCCTGCCCCAGCTTTTCCAGGAGAGACCCGGCACGGAGCGAACGAG